>CAUYRT010067081.1:0-70221 GCA_963574885.1 Lepilemur ruficaudatus | reverse complement strand
TAAATTGAAAATTTTTTTTGATTAGTGTTTTAGCATAATCAGGGGGAAACCATGTTATTATACTACAAGATCTTTTAAAATATACTATGTAATATTATATTTTGTAAATGCCATAATTTACTTAGTCATTCCTTGGCTGTTGGATATTTACATGTTATTTTTTTCATTTTTCCCTATTACAGATAACCCTGTAATAAAAAAAAAAAAAAAAAAAAAAAAAAATAAAAAGTTATAAAACAGGCCAGGCGCAGTGGATCACGCCTGTAATCCTAGCACTCTGGGAGGCCAAGGCGGGAGGATCACTCAAGGCCAGGAGTTTGAAACCAGCCTGAGCAAGAGCGATACCTGGTCTCTACTAAAAATAGAAAGAAAATAATTGGTCAACTAAAAATACATAGAAAAAATTAGCTGGGCATGGTGACACATGCTTGTAGTCCCAGCTACTCGGGAGGCTGAAGCAGAAGGATCACTTGAGCCCAGGAGTTTGAGGTTGCCTTGAGCTAGGCTGATGCCATGGCACTCTAGCCCGGGCAACAGAGTGAGACTCTGTCTCAAAAAAAAAAAAAAGAAAAAAGAAAGACTGAGAGAATTTGAAGATACTTGTCTCTAACTCCCAACTTGGTACCTCATCCATATTTATTTACCTTTTGCCATTTTGCAGTAAGATGTGCAGTTTGCTTCTGTCTACAGAAGAGTGTTTGGGATCCACTAAAGCTTCCAGTGTCTCAAGGATCAGTGGCTGCAAAGTGCTAAGTTTCCCCTGAAGGGTGCTGATCTAGATAACAACATGACCTTTCATAAGAATTAAAACAATCTTTTTAGAATACTCAGAATCAGTGAACCCTCTGATTAAATACAGAAATCTGTAATAGCTACACGTGCTGGTAACATTTCAGAACATGGTCAATACTGGAATACCTCCTGTACATGTTCAAAAAGTATATCTCCTGGGTTCAAAGAACCATGCATAACGTCATCACTAGGCTCAGATTTGGTTGACAAGGAATTAACCCTCATAAAAGTCTTCCCCCTATAGACATTTATTATGAAAGGAATGGGTGGACTGATTAATTAAAATAAATCTGCCATTCCATGGTTAAACACAAACTTTACATTTGGTTAAGTAATACCTCTATGTTCTTTGTAAACAGAATATAGTTCAAAATTCCTATTAATACAAAGCTCTTTTGAAAACTAAAACATAACTTGGAATAAAAAATAAAACAAATCAGTGTAAAGTCAAAAGTATACTTACTATTCTGGGTAACAAAAGCATGATTTGATATTTAGCAGGTATGCACTGACATAGCTATAGTTAAAATAGTGAAACACTTCCACACCAGTTGGCAAACAGCTTAATACTAACTGAATTAAGCAGTAAAATTAATGATATAAATTCCAGCATATATTGTTTATCTCAGAGGCACAATAACCATGAGGATAAGATTTTTTAAATTTGGGAATTGCAAGTCCAGAGTCATGGTGCCTCTGTAGACATCACGTATTTCGTGTATGGAGGAGATGCTTCGGGTTCAGAAGTCCTTGGGTGGGAAGGAAGGCTGGACAGCCAAACTGAGGCAGACTACATTTTTTCAGTATCTAAGATAGATACCAAACCCGCTGCCTAGCAAGGTGTGGACTCAGGTAGTAGATGGGGCAGCTGCTGAGGGTCACAGGTTGTTTGTGAGGCATATCTACTCATGGTATATCATGGTCCCTCAAGTGGGTTTAGGGAGCTATGATTTGAAAACTTATCTCTTCCCTTTTGAGGGGTGGCTGGCTTTGCTTATGTATGGTGTTCTTTCAGAAGGAAATCTTCTCAGGTCCTTATTTAATGGCAAGAAGAACATCTATCCCAGCCAGCAGACAACCTGAGCTCCCTCTCTATTCGCCACATGGCCAATCTCTCGGCAGGAGAACCTGCTAGGCCAGCCCCTCTCCTTCCCTTCTTGCTCCCTTATTGAGAACCCTGCCTTTCCCCTAATAGCATAAGCTCCTGGTCCTGAAAGCTTACCCAGCCTGTGCAGCCTATCATTGACCATTGTTTACATCTTTTCTTTCCCTCTTTTGCTTCTTCCCTGCTTAGCGACTGGGCTCCCACTACTCACAATTTCATTGACTGGTACTAGCTGGTGCTGTTGCCTGATTAACCTGAGCAGAGAATGTAGCCATCTTCTCCAACAAAGCAAGGCAGACAAAAGAGCAGCTTACCAGGATCACCCAACCCCCACCCACCTCATGTCTACTCAACCCTCCTCCCCTCCTTTCACTCTGGTTGGTATGCTCCTAGCACCAACTCTTGTGTGCAGCCAGTTCCTGAACAGTGGTATCCTGACTAATATGGGAAGAAAAGATAATGAGAGATTTGTGGGGTCCAGGAAAGCAGTTAACCACCTTGTTCAGGGCCTGACAGGATCCCCACACATCTAATCACTACCAATTTAATGTAGGAGTCATTGGAAGGATTGTGTGTGGTTCCTATGTCAATCTAGGCCTAAAATAGAGGCATCATTTAGCTGCCTCAAAGGATTGTACAAACAAATGAAAGAAAGATTTGATGAATGATTTAATACATTATCACATACAAAGCACTTATAATGTATATAGTTTAGAGAATAATGGATTGCATTCATAATTATTTTGGTTTATATATTAATTTACATATTTAGGATGTTAAGTCTTTTGAATTATCACTTCTCAATATAGTTACAAAACTGTGTAAAGTGTAGCCAAATTGCCATGTGCTTCATGGACTGTCATAACATGACCCTTAAGAGACTATGTATACCTAGAGTCTCTAGTTCTATTTGATTGGGTCATAAAATTTATAAATTAAGTACTTTCTCCATATAGTGTCCTTAGAGATGTTTTTGTTTAGGGGAAAGGATGTGGTCAGGGAAAGTGCCACTGAAACAATACCAACTTGTTTTCCTACTCAATAGCATTTTGAAACCAGAATAAACTGAAGAAGCTAAATAAAAACAGGCTTACCCAATATTGCAGGAGTGCTTCTATAGCTCTAAACTCAAAAGGTAAAGGGTACGTAACAAGTTGACCCTCTCCAGACAACTGTGAAGGGAGTTCCCGGAACAGCCATTGCTCTAACTTTAAATTACGATAATCTAATATCAAAAGACACTCTGGAGTTATCACAGCTTTCAAATACTGTAAAAAAAAAAAAAACAAAAGCAAAAAACCCCACAAATATATAAATAGATATGTATACACACACATGCAAGTTGTAGAGCTGTAGGAAAAAACAACATTCATAAAATAAGACTTAACACTTTACTAACTTTGGATTAAGACTAACTGAAATCAATGGTTATTTGGTTTTTCAAAAAAAAAAAAAAAATCAAGGCATAAATTTTTCCAAAGGAAAGCAGACTTATATAAGTCTTGATGCTAACTCACTTTCAATAGAATTGGATTTATTCATACAAATTATATATTTATTAAGAATTCCAGGGTAATCATTAAAAAAACAGAAATGAAGAAGATAAGGTCTTCTTAAAAGTCAGGTATTAAGTAGACTTTTAGAAAACATTTAATCATAATTAGTTTGGATCAAATGAAAAAGCTTCTTTTTTAAAACAACACCAAAACATATTAAGCTAATCTGAAATTAAAAAGATGAAACATAGCCTTAACTGCTCTAATTTAGGAGAGTATAGAATTAGAAATTTGGCTAATGAGAAAGACTGGCATCTTTTATGTTAAAAGTACATAAACTAGCCACTCTATTATTAATGATACAGAAATTGGAGATGATTTTCTATTTTTAAATTTTCCAACATTATAAAAATTTTTATACAGAAAAGATGAAAGATTGCACAGTGAACACCATATACCCACTGTTTAGATTATATAATTAACACTGCTAAATTTGCTTTATCACCTACCTCTCTGTCTAAAAGATACTATCTTGAAAGACGCTAGCTACTGACAACAGGAATAAAGAATGCTTTCTGGAGAAAATCACTTGGAGAAGATTGTGTCCATTTTTGATGAAATATTTTTACTTTTTTTTTTTTTTTTTTAAGAGATGGGGGTCTAACTATGTTGCTCAGGCCGGTGGCTAACTCCTGCTCTTAATAGCTATCCTTCCACCTCAGCCTCCTGAGTAGCTGGGACTATATGGGCACATGTCACAGTGCCTGGCTCATTTTTTTATTATTTTGATTAACCCGAGGTAAATGGACAAAATCCTGCCATTAAAGACTTTTTGAAGTGGGCAAGTCCCATGCTCCCTGCAGGGCCCATATCACTGAGACATATGTCTCCTCATTTATTTCTAAACCCTAAACTTTAGCCCACCAAAATAACTGATAGCCATATTACCTTTGAATTACTAAAGAAAATCAAATTACATTTGGTGTGCTGAGTAGGCATGGGAAAATATATTTTAGAAAGCTTTCTGTAAAAATAAAGGTTATAAAATTTAATGTATATTCCTGAGCTATTTGGAAAACCAGAATATGTTCTAGATACCTCAGGTTTTACCATACAAATAACTGTATACAATTGAAAATATATCTATTCTAAATCCAGATTCTTTCTCTTATAATTATTGAAACTAGAGATTAAGTTCAAATAGAGAGAATGAAGACCACAGTCAAAACTTTCCCAACATAAAACAGAGTAGCGTTATGTCTGCTGAACATATGTATATACTCCACACAAAATGAATTCTACTCATAACAACTTATTAAGTTAAAAAATATCCTCTGTTTCATATAGGTATTTGTATTCCAAAATTACTTTTAACCTAGATACTGATGGAGATAATTAGGAAGTAGCCTTTATAAGATTGTACTGGAGAAACATAGATGAAAATTAAATCCTTTACCTCCATTCTCATGATAATCCTATTGTTTCTGGTAGTGATACTCATTACATGCTGAAATCTTAAATCTCTGGCTTGAAGACCTAACTCTTGGTATAACTCAGTTTTCTTCTTTTCTATAAAAGAAATAAAAAGAGTGGGCTAAACTAATAAATTACAGTTTAGATTTTTCTGAGCACCCCCCACACTATCATCAAGATAATTTTCTATTACTACCAGTAACAAAAGCTAAAATGAGTCTTTTTAATACCTGTTTTTACCTCAAAAACATACTTAGGCTAAATCTGGTCAAACTAATTATTTTCTTCTCTTATGCATACTTCATAAATTTCTCAGTACTTATAAGTCCCTGGGGCCTAATATAAAAACCACAACTATGCATCATTAGAACCTATCTTTTTCTAGCTCTAGAGATAGGTCATCTTTCTTGAATATGAATCATACACAAATACATTTCCTATTTTTTCTCACTACAACATCAGTTCCAGTATTTCAAATCTATGAACAGATAAATTTGCTTTACTTTGCTTTTTAACTAATACAAAATAACAAAGTCAGTTCTCACATCAGATTCTCCTACCTGAAAACTAAAGTTATTACCTGAGAATGAACAACAGATGAGAGAAAGTCAAGACATTATACTGATTATAGTATCTGTAATTGCATACACCTGTGACAGAGCTCGATGTAGAACAATCTTTTGAAGGAGATACCAAACAAAAAATACCCAAAATACTCCACTAGAATTTCAGCAATGGCAGGGACAGGATCATGTGGCTGAAAGTGGAGATCTGAAACTCACATCTGAAGTCACACAGTAAAAACAATACCTAGCTTCACTTTTAGAAGTAGCTATCCACAGAGAGCAACCAGCAGCAGAGTTCCATGTGACTGGCACCAGTGACCTGTCCCTCCCCGTCTTTCATCACCAATTGCAATGTCAGTGCTATTATGTGATTCTGCCTTAAACATGCTTCAGGAGAATGAATATGAGGAGGGCAGTGAAAGGGAGAGACTAACAAGACAAAAGGGAAAACAGTGTGTGTGTCTCTGTGCTCTAGCTCTACATCAGCATCTGCTCTCCAAAATATTCCTTTAACATTCTATTAGAGCCGAAGTGTCTCCTGCCAGAAGAAAGCAATTCTAGGAGAATACGCACAGTCTTAGTATTGCCAGTTCCAATTAGGACTGATAGACAAATGCTGAAGAAAGATCTCCTTCAACACACCTGTATACACAAAGAATATTCTATTCAAAACACTACAATTTCTTGATTTCCATCAGATTCACTCATTCACTGTTTAGGAAAGTGATTTGGAATAAAGATACTCACCAAAAGAAGTAACCTTTCCCTTTTTGTCAAACTTTGTCTGAAGATAAAGAATAAAAAGAAATTATTATTTGCTCTCAAATGAGTATACTTTACGATATTATGAGTAATATCCCCCAAATACTGAAATGCACATATAAACCATAACTGACTTTCTTTAGGTTAAATCTAGTTATAAATTAAGGGTTTTAGAAAAAAATCCCCTTTCCTTTGCTAAGACAAATCTGGCCTTGGTTTAACTTTCTATATTGGCTCCCCCAGAAATCTGATAAAAGAGTATCAGTCGTGTTACAGTGGGAACATTGCTTACGGTAAAAATGGCCACTGATTGGTAGACTGCATTGGACTGGGAAGAATGTGAATGAATTACAGATACCAGGTGGAAAGCAATAGCTCTGCCCTTTCCTGAGAGTGGTGGCTCTTCTAGTTGGCCATGTTCATCATGGAGGTCCTGGAAGCTGCATCTGTGACATGGTTACAAAGGACACTGGCACTGTGGAGCACGGGGATTCTAAGCCAAGGTGGATCTCACACCCACTTAAGAATCTGTTTTGCACCTAAGCTGGCACTTAGGTGCCAGAGAAGCCCTTGGATGGCCGCAAGGAATTCTTTGAAGAGGAAACACCTGACACTTGCCCTGCTGATTCTCCTGTCCTTTATCCTTCTGAGTAGACTAGAACCAAGTGTGGCCTGTCTCATGAATCTAAATACCTACATGAGGCTAAGAAGTCTCTCTGGGAGGCCTTGCAGAAACAATAAAGATATACAGAATCTATTCTGATAGTTTGAAGAAAGGATACAATACAGAAAATGCACTTATTTCCTGCGGAGTAGAGGAATATTTTTCTGTAATACTTATCTACAGTCAAGTTTGAAGTTCTCAGATATTTAATAAATCACTATGTGCTGAGCTATACTAATTACTATGAAATACACACTTTCAGAAAGACACTCTAAAATAGACTAGCTTTTATCCTTAAATTTATTTCACATATACATAAATACAATGCAGAAAATGTAATAAAGATATGCAAAACTGTTTTAACCACTAGAAATGACAAATTTTAGAGAGAAGCATGTTAATATTTCACTGAATGTCCTTCCAGACTTTCCTATAAAATATGTTGCACACATTGCTTTGTAGTCTCTTCCCCACTTCCAACTTAGCAACATATGCTGAATATTTTTGCATATCAATATTTATCTGTACCATTTTATCTTTAATGGGATTTTAAAAATTTTTTTAAAAAGATGATACAAACTATAATTTTTTAAATGTTTACTTTGTAACCAGCTTACTTTCTAAGCTCATTATATCAAATAGCATCAACTGAATTTCTTAAGTGTTCTTAGTAGACAATTATTTCATCTGCAAAGAACTTTCAACATTTAACATCTGACTTTGTATTCTTAACTGGCTAACTCTTCCAGAACAATGAATAACAGTAATAACTTCTACCTGTAATTCTGGGAGTTATCTAGTTCTGTATAGTTTATAAAGAAAAACTCTTATGTTGATAAGCCTAAATGATCATAATAATAATGGCTAATATAGTTGGATGCTTAGTATATGTGAGGCACTATTTTAAAGGTCTACACATGAGTTAATTTAATCCGCATAACAACTGCATAAGGTAGATTATCCTCAGTTTACAGAGAAAACTAAGGCACAAAGATGTTATGATAACTTGTCCAAGTCTACCTAGTCAACAGTGAGAGGCAGAGCTGAGAATGGAATTTTGGAAGACTAGCTCAGAGCAAACACACTTATTCTCTTAATCAAACCTTTTCTTCTTGAAAAGATTAAAAACCTAAACAAAAAGTTGCAAGAATATTACAACAAATTCCTACATAACTTTCACCTAGTCACCTTTGTTAACATTTTGCCCCAATGGCCTTATTTTTCTCTTTTAAAAATGTGTGTGTGTAGTATGTGTTATTTTATTCCTTTTCTCAACCATTTCAGAGAAAGTTGGAGAGATCATGATACTTCGAGGCATGCACTTTTTTTTTTTTTTTTTTTTAAAGTGAGTGGGTCTCACTCTGTTACCTAGGCTGGAGTGCAGTGGTGCGTTTACAGCTCACTGCAGCCCCCAACTTCTGGGTTCAAGCAATCCTCCTCCCTTAGCCTCCTGAGTAGCTAGGACTACAGGCAGGTGCCACAATGCCAGGCTAATTTGTGGGTTTTTTTTTTTTTTGTAGAGATGGGGTCTTGCTATGTTGCTCAGGCTAGCCTCGGCCTCCCAAAGTGATGAGATTGTAGGCATCAGCCACCATGCCCTGCCAACAAGCACTCTTAAACACTACTCTGTGCTACCTTCAAGATGCTTTTGCATAGTATCTTGCAGAACACAGGTTCAAGCCCTTTATGGCTAATAGCCTTCAGAGAACTCCACAGTTGTTAAGCAAAATTTTAAGAGCACAGTTAAGCAAATCTAGCAGGCACTCAGGTCATTCGCTAGGCACACACAGACAACAGGACATATAACTATAATGATTCATAATAAAACTAAGTAATATCTTGGTCAATAGCCCAACTCAATAAACTTAAGTATGGGAAGCACTTTCTGTAAGTTATCATACTTACCACAGTAAATACTGGGGCTACACTGGCTAACGTGGCTTGAGAGACATCAGAAGTTCTAAACCGGTGTATTTCACCTGAAGAATGAATTAAGAGAATTCCTTATAATGATACAGTTTGTTTTCACATAGAGCTAAGATACAACTCCCATAGTACGTGGAGGCCTTCAGAATATTTTACTACTTTTTGAGCTTTTTCCCTATATGAAAAAGAAGAAATACTCTTGTTAATTTTAATATTTGTATATGATTATCTTAGGCTTGGCAGGGAATGATTTTTAAAATGGTTTAGGCAAGGAATTAATTTATGGATCCCAATTATCCTTTTCCCTAATTAGTATTGATAGCTCAGAGATCTATGAACAAATGTATGACATAGTGCTCTAGATTTAAAAAAATGGTCTTCCTTTTTGCATGATTTAAATGGCTTTTCATGCACATTATATTGGTAGATATACTTAAGTACCACCTGATCTTTCAGCATTCCAATACCATAATTATTTGACTTACAAATTATGAAACCTACACATTTTACTTCTTTTCTACATATATACTTCATAGTGAATACTTATGACATACCCCACTGAACTGGAATGTGGACTCCAGCAAACTGGAAGGCAAAGCTTTATTTGAAAATTAGTCTATTTAAAAGATGCGATTAGATTGAGTTCAGGTGGGCTCTTAAGTATAACTAAGTAAATTTAATTACTGACAAATGTTACTATTTTATGTTTGTGAAGTAATCACGCTGACTAGAGATTGTGTAAAGTCTCATTTCTGATCTTATTTTTTCCTGTTACATACATGCAATGATTCACATAATTTGTTAATATCTTAAGTTTTTCTTTCGCTTTTACAAAATACACGCTATTGCTATAAGAGTAATAAGGATAAAGGTAAAAAGCATTTAGTAATCAGTCACAAATTAGAGTTTAACCAGGATTGAGATTCTGAATTTCAATGCTTGTCCTAAAAGCTTCCCCCAGCTTGCTGAAACTGGTTCCCAAGCATTATCAAAGGAGGGAAATTGGGATGTAACCCAATTTGGAAAGGCTCTCCGAATTAGGAAAGTGTGGGGAAGAAGGTGGTCATGGGGAGTGACTTTGGGAGGCTTTTTGAGAGCACAACTGAGAAAACGTATTTGAAGGCCAATGCTGTCTTTTTGATAAAGTCATGTATTTTTGTTTTTAAGCAATATTCACACTCACACTTGTTAAAATCTTATCAACATGCTTCAACATTTGGTGACAAAATAAATAACAGCAACTCAGATTCCTTTTTTCCCCACCACTCTGATCCTTCTAGCTATTTCCTTATACAGTACTGTATTTGAAAATAAAGTCAGCTCATTCTCAGAGGCAGCTCTCACTCTGTGGTCCCAAAGTCTTCAGCCTCACTTCTAGGTGCGTCCTCACCCTCTGTGTGTGTAAATGTGTCCGTGAAGAAGAAACAGAAGACAGGGAACAAAAATTAATACTAATAAAAACATCCCAATCTTGACTTCGTAACTGTTATGATGAATAAAGACGGAACACTTAAAACAAACAAACAACAAAAAAAACTTCTCACAAGAATACCTAGGAGGGTGTTAACTAACGCACCTTGTGCACACTGTAAACGGTTCCTATCATCGTTAAAATCTGCAGCAAGGGCGGTGGGGGAGAAGACAGAGGGCCGGGCGGCTCGGACGCTGGCAGGGCACAGGGCACAGGGCACAGGGCACAGAGCACAGAGCACTGTCAAGTTCTGAGCCGGTGGGACGCAGCCCGGCCCGGGGACCTGTGCAAGTTGACAAGACGCCGGCCGCCCGAGGGCCGACAGGGAGGCCGAGACCTGTGGAGGACGTGGGGCAAGCACAGCCGGGCCGGACCGGGCGGTTGGGGCGGGGACCTCAGGTCACCGCAAGAACGGCGTCCTGGGGCTGCGGGCAGGGGCAGTACCTGCCACACGGAGCCGGTGGGGCCCGCACAGCTGCACAGCCAGGCTCCTTCCGAGTAGGTTGGCAGCGCGGCCGCAGGCAGCAACGGGACGAGCCGCCGAAGTCAGGTCCAAGGCCAGAGCACACACGGTCCGCCGAGGAAGTCTCACAGAGCGCGGCAGGAGCCAGGGCAAGCTCCGCAGGCATTCCATGGCGCTGGAGCGAGGAGTGAGCAGCAGCCAGACCCCAGCCCTTCATGCCAGACAGCGGCTGCTCAGCGGACTCCACCAGAGCAGCGCTACCGCCCCACCTGAGGCCGCTGTCTACTGGGCATGCGCGGAGCGCGCCGCGCCTGCGTGCTATTTCCCACGCATGCTCGGAAGGTGACCTTGGGTGCGCCTCTTGAATGGGATGGCCACTGGAAGTTTGAGTCCTGTACCTGATCTCGTAAAGTGAGGGCGGGCCTGGGGATAGGTGGGGCTCGTTCTCTGCACTAAGGGAGCTGTCAGGTGTAGGTTCTTAGGTCTTTGGGGTGTCATGGCTTTGCAGTTTCTCAAGCACTTTCATACATATAAAATATGCAATTTGAAAGTGAGAAAGTTAAGAACATTCCCAAACCACTTAATTTATGTTTAAGTTTAATGTGGTGTAGGGGCCAAGAGGGAAAACTTCCCTTTCTGCCCTATGAAATTTACTGGAATGAACTAACAATAGATTAGTAGGAGAAAATGGCACACACAATTTACTTAACATACCTATGGGAAAATCACAGGAGAGTGATTACCCAATAACCCAATAAGGTCCAGATGTTTATGTACCCTTCTATGTTAGGTAGAGGGAGATGGAGGTATGAATGGGCCCCAAAACCACACGGTGGTTTGTAAATGATCCTTTTTGGGTGCTGAATGAAACCAAAGGACAAACAGTACTTGTGGACAAGCTATAAAACTTCACTGTGAGCAAAGATTGTATTATGATGCAGATAAAATCTCCGAGGTAATTTCTTAGAGCTGCTCTCAGAAGTAGAGATGAAAAGTCTATCTGGGCACGGTGATTACTTTTAGTCTGTTCTCTTCTCTGGTGGCTAATTTTTTCTGGTTACTTAATGTAATTCCTAGAAAAGGAATTTAAGACAATTGCATTTCTGGTCAGGCGCAGTGGTTCACGCCTGTAATCCTAGCACTCTGGGGGGCCGAGGCGGGAGGATTGATCAAGGTCAGGAGTTCGAAACCAGCCTGAGCAATAGCGAGACCCCATCTCTACTAAAAACAGAAAGAAATTAATTGGCCAACTAAAAACATATAGAAAAAAAATTAGCCAGGCATGGTGGCGCATGCCTGTAGTCCCAGCTACTCAGGAGGCGGAGGCATAAGAATGGCTTGAGCCCAGTTTTTTGTGGTTGCTGTGAGCTTGGCTTATGCAATGGCAATCTTGCCAGGGCAAAAGAGTGAGACTCTGTCTAAAAAAAAAAAAAAAAAAAAAGACAATTGCATTTCTTTGGGAAATAAGTTTCCTCAATCAGATAAGGAAATTCCAGAGACAGCCCCTCCTGGTGCTTGGGGAAAGTAAGAGGATCAGAAAGACAATGAATGGGGCAGGGGAAGGTCAGAGAGAGAGACCTTGGTTTTGAGTATTATTTCTGAGACTCTTTTAATTTCCTTTAATTCAAAGCTGTCAGCCTGCTGAAACACCATATTTTGAGGTATCATTGTTTGAACCCCAGCAGTGGCAAAAATAATCAGTTGTCATATGGAATGATGTTGCATTAAATTTTTGCTAGTGAAGAATGAGGAACGGAGAAACACAAGATTTATATTTCATATTTAATAAAATGTAAAATAGCATCAATTTAAGGTACTATTATTTTATGTGCCACCAAGAAAGAAAAAAATATAGAATAACTATGCTTTCTATATATGTCGATTGTAAGACACATCTCAATTTCAGTCTTTAAAATATGAAAAAAGTGAGTGTTAGAATTGATCAAGTACGGTAGTATACATATCTGTAAAATGCGAGTTAATAGATTTATTGTCCCGTTTACAGTAGTAATGCAAGCGCAGACACAAGTTCCACAGGTTTCCATTCAATCTGTACATATGAACTTGAAATTAAGGAGAAACAGAAAGAACCATTTATTTTGCAGGTATTGGGACTAGGAGTGGAGTAGGAGGAAAGTGGACAAAGAGAAGCCTTGACAGAAGAGAGGATATTTGACTTAGACATTGAAGGCAAGGAAAACTTCAAGCATTACTTCCAGAGGGTTGAAGTCTGGAAGGTTTCTATTTTCAGAATGAATATAGAAAACATGGCTGATAGATTTTTCATTTTACTAAAGCTTTAATGATGAGATAAATCTTTGAAAAGAAGGAAAATTCTGAAACCTGTTCAGACATATGGTCTTATAATTCATGGCAAGGATTTGAAGTTTAATCTGAGAAGGGTGGGGGAGGACTTTGAATAGAGAGGTAATGAGCAGGGAGGTAATCTGATTATATTTAAGTGAATCACTCTATAGGGTCTGGAGAAAGTATAGAAAGGGAAGTATGGAAGTAGAGAGATGGTGCTGATGGTTTAGGCTAAAGTGGAGATGATGGAGAAGGGAAGATAAGGTGGGCTTGGTGCCATATATTGAAGGCTAAGTTGAAAAGATTTGCAGATGGGATATAAGAAAAAGAGAGACATATTGAATCCAAAATGTTCAGCCTGAACAGCTAGGCAATAGGGGTGCTATTTACTGAGATAGAGAAATCTGGAGAGGAGCAGTTTGGAATTGAAAATAGACTATGGCATGGCATTTATTTTGGGACATGTTAAATTTGAGAGATTTACTAGACAGATATCTAAAATAGACGCCAAGTAAACAGTTTGGAGTTCAGGGGAGATGTTGGAACTAAATATATACATTTGAGACAGTATATAATATTTAAAGCCATAAAATTGGATAAGATCTCCTAGGGCCAGGTATGGTGGCTCATACTTGTATTCCTAGCACTTTGGAGGTCAAAGCAAGAGGATCGCTTGAGACCAGAAGTTCAAGACTGGCCTAAGCAACATATTAAGATCCTATCTCTACAAAAAATAGAAAAATTAGCTGGGCATGGGGGCATGTGCGTGTAATTCCAGCTACTTGGGAGGCTGAGGCAGGTGGATCACTGAAGGCCAGGAGCTTCAGGTTGCAATGAGCTATGATGCTGCTGCTGCACTCTAGCCTGGGCAACACAGCAAGACCCTGTCTCAAAAAACAAAACAAAATGAAACAAAACCTGAAAGATCTCCTCGGAAATAAGTCAGGCAACAAAGAGAAAAAGTCCTATGCTTGAGCTTTAGATCCTTTAGCATTTGATTGCTAAGATGAGATAGATCCAGCAGAAGAATATGAGGAATGGCCAGGAAGGAGAAATAAAATCAGAGAAAGTAGGATCCTAGAAGCCAAGTGAAGAAAGTGTTTTGTTGGGGCTCAGAAACTGCTATCCCAAAATATGGCATTTTGACATGCTGAACTGAAGAAGCAGCATCAAGGTCTGACTTTCCTTCCCCCACTGACACTCCCAAAGATAAAACTGAAGTTCCTTTATTTGCCTAAGATCCAGATCCACCAGATCCATCCCTCCCTGTAAGACCAAAAATGTAACCACACCTCAATAAATCCTTTCACAAGATAATGTACAAATTAACCTCTGTTCCTGGATCTATTCATTCTCCCTAGTAATCCCTTATTGCCCCAACAGAATTCCTTTTCTTCCCTCTCTGGGGAGGGAGGGCAGTGGGTAATTACTGTGTGGTTTTCCCTGTGTACCCGTTAATAAAATCTTTATGTCTCTTCTCCAATTAATGGGCCTTTTGTGAGTTGATTTTTCAGAGAATCTTCAGAGAACAAAGGGGAAGCTTCTCTTGGCCCTTACAGTTTCAAGAATGAGGAAGTGATAAGTTATGTTGAATGTTACCAATTGGTGAGAAGAGAGAAGAATTGCCCATATTGGACATGACGCTGTGGAATTTACCAGTGATCTTCATAGGAGTAGCTTTAGCACTTGGATCACTGTCTTCCTTTTCATCTCAAGCCGTGACAGGATCCCAGAAAATTTCTGCACCTATATAACAATTTAGCTTTAACATTCCTTAATCTCTTTCTTTCCTTACCTCTTTAGCACCATGGCACATGGGCTACCTAATCTTAGCCTTACACTCTGGATTGTGTTTTCATCCAAAACTGTTTCACAACAAAAATGTTATGGTACCAATAACCCACTCTGACTGTAGGCTTAAAGTTTTATACTCACTATGATTATATTCTCCCATCAGACCCTTCCTGGCTGCTCTTCTATCCAACCAGGATTATATAACTGATTACCTGAGACCACTATGACTAGGACTTGGGATATGTAGGGCTCATGGGGTGTAATATAGAAGCCACTTTATTTTTGTCTCTTGCAGTCCCTTTAATCCTGTTGAGTGGGGCTAGTCCTTGTCCTGCCCCTTGAAAACTTGAGCAGGTTCCATGAATTTTCTGTTCCCTTATTCTCTCCCTATATTCTACCCCAGTTTCAATTCAGTGATTTAAAACGTCCAGTCCATATGCTAATTTCAATTCAGTAATTTATAATGTAAGATCCAATATATGAATCAACATTGCAATCTTCATTTAAAGGAAAGATTTGGCCCCTCTCTCCTTATTGAGCTTGGAGGGCAAATGGGAATTTTTGGTGCAGGTGGAGATCCTACTCCAGGTCTCCCCATCCCTTCTTGCCACCTTTCTTACTCCATGGCAGCTCTTTCTGACTCTGCTGGGGTAGTGAGGCAAACTAAGAAGAACCAGAGTTTTTATTGGAGAATGTCATCATGCTGTCTGGGCGGTACAGATTTTGAAGCTGACTCTGCCTTGTGGGTGAATTCTGTGCAGGACTCCCACTCGCCTGCCCACCCGGTTGCCATTCCCTTGGTAAAAGCATTGTCCCGCCTCATCACTTTGAGCTCTGCCCCTCTGTGCCTTTAACTCTACCTGACAGGCTGCTGTTCTGGGCAGGATCCTTTCTGAGACAACCCCAGGCTGATATTCCTACTGTCACATCTGCACTACAAGAATCATGCACCTTTAGAGGAATATGGTTACCTTCCCAGTGCAAAGCTGCTATTGCTTGCTCAAGTGTGAGTTTGTGAACTCTTAAAGCTCCTGGAAAGGTCTTAAGAAGCTCCTCTCACTAGACTTCAAGTGAGTGGGCAAGCACTTCCCCATACTCCTTCTGCTTGATGTTGACAGAGGTTGGGGAGGATTCAGACAACATAGTTTTTTCCACATCTTCCATATAATATCTGTCCCAAGTCTTCAGTCTTTTAACCCTTCTATATTTTCCATCTGGGTGAGAGGTCCAAGAGTTGTGTAATGTCTTCTCAGATGATTCCCTTTGGGATTTGCATCTGATATATCTGGCAACTGACTTCGATAGCTGATGCTCTATTTTGGCACCTCAATGGAAGCACCTACATTCCTCAACACCCTTGATTCTTTTGCTCTTTTGTACTTCTTTGTTTTCCACCTAAAGCTGCAGTATCTTTTGCAGTTCTTTTATTCATTTGTTAATGCAATAATTTACTTCACAAATCTTCTTTGAAAATAAACTATGTGCCAAATGTTATTCTGGGTTCTAAGGATAGAAGAGTGAATGAAACAAAGTCTTTGTCTGTAGTGGGTTGAACAGCTCCCCCCCAAATATATGTCCACCCAGAACCCCAGAATGTGACCTTATTTGGAAGTTGAGTCTTTGCAGATTTAATTAGTTAAGGATCTCAAGATGAAATCATCCTGGATTTATAGTGGGCTCTAAATCCAATGACTAATGTCTTTAGCAGAGAAAGGAGAGGGCGATTTGGACACTTGGACACAGAGAGATGTAGGCCACATAAAGACAAAGGCAGAGATTGGAGTTTCGCTGCTTCAAGCCGAGGAACACTAGAAGCCCACAGAAGCTGGAGGAAGCAAGGAAGAATTCTATCTTAGAGCCTTTGGCGGGAGTGTGGCCCTGCCAACAACTTGATTTTGGTCTTTTGGCCTCTAGAACCGTGAAAGAATAAGGTTCTGTTGTTTTAAACCACTCATTATGTGGTGCTTTGTTATGGCAGCCCTAGGAAAGTAAGATGCTGCTTTCATGTAGCTTAAATTCTAGTTGATTGGGGCCCCTACAAATTCATAGCTCCAGCTCTGCCCTCAATACTGTCTGCCAATTATTTTCAGCCCCCTCTTATTTTCCCATAATATCACCTTCAAATCTTTACTCGTACATGCAAACCCCTTTTTCCCGCCAAGCTCCATTTTTTTTAGCAGATAATATATTCTTTCTGTTATTTAAGATACAAAATAACTTTAAAGTGTTGAGAAAGACAATGGTAGAAATCACAAGTAAAGAAGACACATTATAGGTTCATGTTTCTTCCAGCTTAACTCATTCTAAATTCTGGCTTTTATGGTTCTTTAATATTTGGCTTCAGAATTCAAATCAAAGCTAACTTTCCCCAAATTCTGAGCTTTTAGGAGAAGTAAATGCTCTTCCTTGGGGACCTTAGCTGTTTTTCTTGAAAGTAATCATGCACTCTGGTCATTGTCCATTCTTTTGACCAATATATGCTAAGCACTGTGTTTGGCTCTGGGAATACAAAAAAGAAACAAATACTACTTAGCCTCAGGGCTTATATGTCAGGGACAGACATTAAAAACGTGATTATATGGATAATTGTTTAATTTCAAGTGTGATGAGTGTTATGAAAGAATAGTTCAGGATTTGTAAGGATTTATAAGAGGTGAACCTAACATGGGAGGCCAGGGAAAGCCTCTCTTAGGAAGTGACACTTAGGCTGAGACAAAAAGGATGAATGAACATTAGTTGGATGAAGAGGAGAAGCTAATTTCCAGCCAGGGGAGAAAATGTGTGGGAAGACTAGTGTTTTTGGTGCATTGGAAGAACTATCAGATGTGGCTGTGCCTGGAGCAGGGTAGGTGGGGAGTTGGAGGGATTCTTAATGAAGTTGGAGAGGTAGGTCATGCTGGGCTTTGTCAGCCATGGTGAGGAACTTTGATTTTATTCTTTGAGAAATAGGGAACTCTTGAAGGGCTTTAAACCAGGGGCAAAGATTCTATTCTCATTTTTATTTTATTTTTACTTATCATTTATTTATTTATTTTTGAGACAGAGTCTCACTGTGTTGCTCAGGCCAGGGTGCCGTGGTGTCAGCCTAGCTCACAGCAACTTCAGACTCCTGGGCTCAAGCGATCCTCCTGTTTCAGCCTCCTGAGTAGCTGGGACTACAGGCACTTGCCACAATGCCTGGGTAATTTTTTTGATTTTTAGTAGAGACAGGTCTTGCTCAGGCTGGTCTTGAACTCCTGACCTTGAGCTATCCTCCCACCTCAGCCTCCCAGAGTGCTAGGATTACAGGTGTGAGCCACCACACCTGGCTCTATTGTTATTATTTTTTGAGACAGGATCTTGGTATGTTGCCCAGGCTGATCTCAAACTGCTGAGCTCAAGTGATCCTCCTGCCTCAGGCTCCCAAATAACTGGGATCATAGGCTCATGCCACTGTGCCCAGATACTCTCATTTTTAAATGATCACTCTGGCCTGCTTTTGGAGACTGGATGGTAGAGGGGCAAGAGTGGGAGCAGAAAGCCCATTGTAAGGCTGTGGTAGCATCCATGAACGATTTGACAGGGCTTAGACTAGGGTAGGTTCGTTGGATATGGCAAGAATAGACTAAAGAGATATTTAGGAATTAGAGTGGGTAGGACTTGGTGATTAATGAGAGGAAGAAAGTATATTCATTTGCTAGGGCTCCATAATATATTACCACAGACTGGGTGGCTTAAACAACAGAATTTATTTTCTCATAGCTCTGGAGGCTGGAAGTCCAAGATCAAGGTGTCAGCAGGTTTGGCTTCTTCTGAGACCTCTCTCCTTGGCTTGCAGATGGCCACCTTCTTGCTATGTCCACATATAGTCTTTCCTGTACGTGTATTTCTGGTGTTTCTCTGTGTCCTAATCTCCTCTTAATGACAGCAGTCAGATTGGATTAGAGTCCATTCTAACAGCTGCATTTTAGCTTAATCATCTCTTTTAAAGTCCTTTCTCTGAATACAATCAGATTCTTAGATACTGGAAGTTAGGGCTTCAGTTAGGGTTTTTTTAGGGTGATACAATTCAAACCCATGATTCTGGCAGGAGCAAGACAGCGAATTATGATGCTATGTGCTGAATTAGGGAATCCTGGAGGAAGAAGTGGTTTAGAAGGAAGACTGGGAGTTCCACTTTGAGCATGTTGAGTTTGAGGTTGCCAAGTAAATATCCAACAGAATAAACAGTTCAATACATTGGTCTGCACCTGGGCAGAGAGTCCAGGCTAGATATATAATGTGGGGGTTTTGGAATCTAGCTAATAAGGGAGGCAATGGGAATGCAGGAGATTTCCTAGGGAGAGTGAGAAAGAAAGGAGAAAAGGGCCCCCAACACAGTCTGCAAGGCACCAACCAACACCGCTGTGGGGCAGGACAAGGCAGCTGATGAGACTGAGGAGGGTGAGTCCTTTGTCTGTTCTTAGCATGTGCTGGCCTAAAGCGCAGTGACCTCAAATAAAATAGTGGGGTCACCCTGAAACCACACAACTTTTGGGTATGTTAGTGGAGTAGTGATGGTCACGCTGGTGAGGTAAGGACTGGAAGTTACTATAACTAATTTTCATTAATCTCCATGAGGAAACAACCTATAGGTCTCCTTAGCAGAAACCAATGCAGACCCTCAGGGTTGATGTGGGAGGAGGGTTCTCTGTGATGGGTTTACAAATCTGGCCTCATGGTCCCTCTGTTGTTTCCCTTGGGGCTCTTATTGATTGATTGATTGATTTTAGGGAGAGGATCTGCTTTCTCACCCAGGCTGGAGTGCAGTGGCAGCAACATAGCTCACTGCAGCCTCGAACTTTTGGGCTCAAGTGAGCCTTCTGCTTCAACCTCCCAAGCAATTGAGACTATAGGTGTTTGCCACCACACCCAGTTATTTTTTAAATTTTTTTTGTCTTGATATGTTGTCCAGGCTATTCTCAGACTCTTGGCCTCAAGTGATCCTCCTGCCTTAGCCTCCCAGAGTGCTGGGATTACAGATGTGAGTCACCACACCGAGCCTCTCTTGGGGCTTTCTGCTTGCTATTATCACCATTCTGAATTTGGGGAGGTTCTACTCATTTTTAAAGTCCTGGCTTGGCCCAGAATATTTATTGAATTTATAATTATGTACCAAGCATTTTATGAAGAATTGCAAGTAGAAAACTAGAGAAACAAAGTCAGTAAAATTTGTCTTATGGTTTTACTTTTCCACACTTATCTATCTTAACTGCTAGGTTTTCTCAGAGCAGTAGTTTTCAACTCTTTGTTTAAATATTAAAGACTCCTTGTATTTTTTGTTCCAAGGATCTAGAAATTTCTGCCATGTTACATCAGATGAAATGAACTTTTATGTAATAGTGTCTATACACTGAGGTTTTCATTTTAGTGAGCCTAAAATATTTTATTGTAGATAACAGTTTCATTGTTATTAGATCATATTTGAAATGTCGAAAATAGCTTTCAGACTCTTTTTATTTTCATAGAGCCTAAGGATTCAGAGATCCCAGGCTGGGGATCTTGGTCCTAAAAGAATTTCTTTTCCTCAGTTGCTGGAGGGATGACAATGTTGCAGTTAATCTGTTCTCCCTTTGCTCCTCCTGCTCTCAAAGGAATTTTTGCTAGCAGGCATGTTTTCTAATGAAAATATTCAGACCCACCTGGAGTTAATTTAAACAATTTCACTTTCTTCGTATTTCTCCAAGGGACAAGAATATGTATCTGAATTTATAGCTCATTGTGGCTATCAACCAAAACACCCAAATATATTTTCTATTTTGAAAAAGAATGACAAACCATTGTAAGTGTATCGTAAGACAAAATATATAAACTAAAAGAATGTAATCAGACATGAGACTCAGTTCTTAAGAATCATTCTTCCTAAATTTCTGATTTTATTACTGGAATTTTAGTGAAAATGTATTTGGTTTTGCATTTAATAAATACCATTTATAAAGTTTAAGGTTTATATATTGTACATGAAAAGTATTGTAGAATATTCTTTTCTTTGCAGCATAATAGAATGTCAAAGAAAGAATATTCTTATATCAGGGTTTCTCAACCTCACGTCTATTGACATTTTGGCCCAGATGATTCTTAGGTGTTCTGCACATTGTAGAATGTTTAACAGTATCGCTGATCCTTACTCACTAGGTCCCAGGAGCAGCCCTCCCAGGAGCTGTGACAACCAGATCAGATATGTCTCCAGACATTGCCACTGTTGTCTGAGCAGCAAAATACTCCTGATTGAGAACCACCGTGTTTTATATAATAAAAAGGAGAAGGATCCACAAAACCCCAAACCATTTTTTTTCCTTTTTAGAAGATATAGCCCTTTAAGTGTTCATAAACATCTTTTGCATATATGGCAAACGTTAAAATTTGCAAAACTGATAATATTACCAGGCTCCTGAACTGACTTAAATTTTATTTTTCTTTGTTTTTATGACTTAAAAATGCATTCTCATTTATTTGTATCCATTATTTATATCTGTTATCTCAAACTGAAAGTTTAGCTTTTTGAATTTTTTCCTGTTTAAACAAAGCACCTACAGTGGTAAGTGGGCTTCTCTGGTGTCTCATGGGACCATCCATGAGCCATCTAAGGATTCCTAAAGGCAGCTTTTCTCGTGTTTGAAGATTTTTAAGGAGTTTGTCCACAAGAGGGAGCACTACTCCTATGTTTGCTTATTTATGATTAACTTTTTCTTTTTTTTGTTTACAAAATATTAACAGGATACAAATGTTTTAGGTTACAAGGATGGCTTTTATAATGCTTGAGTCCCGGCTATACGTGTGCCCGTCACCCACAAAGTGCTCATAGTACCAATTAGGTAGGTTTTTTCACTCCCTCACTCCCCCCTCTTCCCTGGTTGATGTCCACTGAGTTTTTTTTTTTTTTTTTTTTTGAGACAGAGTCTCACTCTGTTGCCCGGGCTAGAGTGCCGTGGCTTCAGCCTAGCTCACAGCAACCTCAGACTCCTGGGCTCAACTGATCCTCCTACCTCAGCCTCCCGAGTAGCTGGGACTATAGGCATGCGCCACCATGCCCGGCTAATTTTTTCTATATATTTTCAGTTGTCCAGCTAATTTCTTTCTATTTTTAGTAGAGACGGTGTCTCACTCTTGGTCAGGCTGGTTTCGAACTCCTGACCTTGAGCGATCCGCCCGCCTCGGCCTCCCAGAGTGCTAGGATTACAGGCGTGAGCCTCTGCGCCCAGCCTCCACTGAGTTTTACTTTCCTCTGTGCACGTGTGCTCTTTGGTTAGTTCCAATTTAATCGTGAGTACATGTGGTGTTTGTTTTTTCCATTCTTTAGAAACTTCACTTAGAAGAACGGTTTCCTGTTCCATCCAGATTGTTGCAAAAGGTATTAATTCATCTTTTTTTTATGACTGGGTAGTACTCCATGGTATACATATACCACATTTTATTAAACCCCACTCATGAATTGATGGGCACTTGAGTTGATTACACATCTTTGCAATTGTGAATCATGCTGCAATAAACATTCAAGTGCAGGTGTCTTTTTGATGAAACGTTTTCTTTTCTTTTGGGTAAATATCCACTAGTGGGATTGCTGGGTTGAATAGTAGGTCTACTTTTAGTTCTTTGAGGAATCTCCATATGTTTTTTTGTTATTGTTTGTTTGTTTGTTTGTTTGTTTTTTTTTTTGAGACAGAGTCTCACTCTGTCACCCTGGCTAGCGTGCAATGGCATCATCATAGCTCACTGCAACCTCAAATTTCTGGGCTCAAGTGATCCTCCTGCCTCAGCCTCCGAGTAGCTGGGGCTATAAGCAAACCTCACCATAACTGGCTAATTTTTTCTATTTTTAATAGAGGTGGGGTCTTGCTCTTGTTTAGGCTGGTCTTGAACTCCAGAGCTTTTGGTTACTGTAGTATAGTTTGAAGTCTGATAATGTGATGACTCTAGATTTGTTCTTTTTGCTTAAGATTTCTTTGGCTATTTGGGCTCTTTTCTGGTTCCAAACAAAGTGTAGAGATGCAGAAAGCTTTTTCTGCGTCTATTGAGATGATCAGATGGTCTTTGTTTTTGCCTGTGTTTACGTGATGAATCACATTTATTGATTTATGTACATTGAACCATCCTTACACCCCTGGGATGAAATCCACTTGGTTATGGTGGATTCTTTTTTTCATGTGCTGCTGAGCTCAGTTTGCTACTATTTTATTCAGGGTTTTTGCTCTATATTCATAAGAGATATTGATCTGTAGTTTTCTTTTTTTGTTGTGTCCTTTCCTGGCTTTGGTATCAAGGTGATAATGACTTTATAGAATGAATTGGGGAACATTCCCTCATTCTCAATAATTATGGAATAATTTCTGTCTTACGGGTCCCAGGTTTTCTTTGTAGGTCTGAAAGAATTCCGCTGTGAATCCATCTGGTCCAAGGCTTTTTTGGGGGAGGTCAGGGTGGGGTTTTATTACTGTTTTGATCTCATTGTTCATTCTTGGTCTGCTTAGCAGCTCTGTTTCTTCCTGTTTGAGTCTTAGGAGGTTGTGTGTTTCCAGGAACTTGTTCATTTTCTCTATGTTCTCTAATTTATGCACGTAGAGATTTACATAGTATTCATGGATATTTTGTGTTTCTGTGGTATTGGTTGTAATGTCACTTTTTTCATTTCTCTTTCTTTCTTTCTTTCTTTCTTTTTCTTTTTGAGACAGGATCTCACTCTGTTGCCTAGGATAGAATGCAGTGTCGTCATCATAGCTCACCACAAACTCACACTCTTGGGCTCAAGTGAACCTGCTGCCTCAGTCTCCCAAGTACCTGTAATTACAGGCATGCACCACCACGCCCAGCTAATTTCTCTATTTTTTTTGTAGAGATGGGGTCTCGGTCGTGCGCAGGCTGACTTTTTTCATTTCTGATTGAGTTTATTTGGGTCCTTTCTCTTCCATTTTTGGTTAATCTAGCAAGAGGTCTATCGATTTTGTTTATCTTTTCAAAGAACCAACTTTTTGTTTTGTTAGTCCTTTGTGGTTTTTTTCCCAAGTCGTTTAGTTCCGCTCTGACCTTCGTGATTTCTTTTCTTCTGCTGGCTTTGGTTTTGGTTTGTTCTTCCTTTTCTAGTTCCTTGAGGTATGACATTAGGTTATTAATTTATGATCTTTCTGCCTTTTTGATGTAGGCAATGATTAACTTTTAATATATGCTTGTCAGAGTTAAATGATACAGGGAATTCCTATCTAAAAATCAGAAAGACAAATAGGTTATACATCAATAATCTGACTGTATTTTCATTCTTATAATCTAAGCTCATGCTACCTGCCACTGCATTTCTTTTTTTCTTTTCTCCAGTTATAATTTTGGAAATCAGTAGTGTAAGCACCTGGAGATGAAAGATTGCTGCATCACAGAGCTGTTTTAAAGAATTTCTCAGAATAAACATGTTAAAACTAACATCTTATACTGTGAAGAAAACACATGCTATATGGTGACAGATTATAATTGGTGCAGTCTCTATATTTATATAGTATAGACAGGTATACTGAGAAGATGTTAAATATAGGACAGCATTTTTTAAAATAAGGGTTTAACGTCTGTCAAAATGTTTTGAGATTTTGGCTCCGGAAGATAGTAAACTTTAACAAGTGTACATCCATATGCTTTAAAAAATAGATCTTGCTGGGTATAGTGGTACATGCCTATAATCCCAGCACTGGGGGAGGCCAAGAAAAAAGGATTGCTTGAGCCCAGAGCAACATAGCAAGACTCTGTCTTTACAGAAAATTTTAGAATTAACTGGGTGTGGTGGCATATACCTGTAGTCCTAGCTACTCAGGAAGCTGAGGCAGAAGGATGGCTTGAGCTCAGGAGTTACAGATTGCAGTGAGCTATAATCATGCACTGCAGTCTTACCTGGGCAACAGAGTGAGACCTTGTATCAAAAATAAATAAATACATAAATAAAAATTTACATGCACTTCATACTGTAATATTCTTGAACTGGCTGTAGATAACAGCCAAGAATGATACAGCAAAGTTGATGAGAAATGACCTTAAAATAATTTAGATTCGGGAGGTAGAGTTAAGTAGAGAAAAACTTTGTATGATATGGTGTACCATTTGTTAAATTGCACCATTTATTCATTTAGAAACCCAGTTCATCATAGGATATGCTACTGTACTTTCTACTCCGTTCTGCTAACACAATGTGAAGTCAGGTTCAGATATGTCTTACCTAAGATAATGTGAGAAGAATTTAATTTCACTTTTCTAGGAAGGTTGGAAATGGTTCTGGACTTGCCTGGCTTACCAGAAATGGCAATGAAGTTTTAAACTGATAGAGATGTATCTGTACATTTTAACATAACCCTAATGCCTATGAAAAAGTCTCATAATATCCAAATTTTAATACTGGGTGGCCGAACTTAAGCTAACCAGAAAATGCAAGGAATGGGTTTCAGGTTTAGCTGATGGACAGTTAACCTGATCCCATGTTTGCTTCGACCCTTTTTACTGGGAATGTTTCTAAACTATATTATTCTTTTCTACAACAGTAAACAGTGTTTCTTTGTAACCTGGGCTGTTTCTAAATGCAATTTCTTATTGGTTGATACCTTAGAACTAGTTCTTATACCAGGTAAACTTACTTTTAGTTTCCGTAATACCTTAAAATCAAAATTGGCTGATATGAGGACAGTCCCCAACTTTTATGATGGTTCAACTTAACGATTTCTCTTTTACAATGGTGTGAAAGTGACATGTATCCAGTAGAAATCATACTTCCAGTACTCATGCAACCATTTTGTTTTTCATTTTCAGTACAGTATTCAACAAGTTACATGAGATAGTTAACATTTTATTATAAAATGAGATTTGTGGTAGTTGATTTTGCCCAACTCTAGGCTAGTGCAAGTATTCTGAGAATGTTTAAGGTTGGTTGGCCTAAACTCTGATGTTTGGTTGGTTAGATATATTAAATGCATTTTCAACGTAGGACGCTTTCAACTTGCGATGGTTTTATTGGGATGTAACCCCATCATAGGTTGAAAAGCATCTGTAAAGGAAGATGACTGGATCCTGAGAAGGAAGCCACCAGCTTTGCTTCCTCCTCTACTGGGAAATTTAGTCATTTCAGAGGTTGGGAAATGACGACGGCAACTAGGGCGTAGGCTAATTATGGAAGACCAAGTGGTGGCAGACTCCACCTGTACACGTAAAACTGTAGGAGAGATTTGTGAGTACTTACTCTGCAGACTGGAATGACACTACTTACAGTCTAAGACACCTGTGATTACAATATGTGCCATTACTTTATGTGCTCGCAACAAAGTAAAAAATTTTCTAATTAAATGATGACGTAATGCTTTCTTATCACAGGGATTTTCAATAATTTTATACTTACTGAAAGCCCTTCTTTCCTTCCTTTTCTTTTCTTTAATTTTCTGTTCTTTTCTTTCATTTTTTGAGACAGAGTCTTGCTCTGCCCCTCAGCTAGAGTGCCGTGGTGTCATCATAGCTCACTGAAACCTCAAACTCCTTGGCTCAAGCAATCTTCCTGCCTCAGCCTCCTGAGCAGCTGGGACTACAGACACACACCACCACGCCCTGCTAATGTTTCCATTTTTTTCCTAGAGATTGTGTCTCTCTATGTTGCTCAGGTTTGTCTTGAACTCCTGGCCTCAAGCAATCCTCCTCCCTTGGCTTCCCAAAGTGCTGGGGTTGCATTCATGGACCGCCATGCCCAGCCTGAAAGTATTCTTTGAGATTTATTTAGACATAGATTTTTAAAATCATATAACATTCTTGTACATTAATGAGAAAATATTAAAAAAATATTGGTTAAGGCATTCCTAAAACTTCTTGTTTTAATACTAAATCATGGTATAATCTTAAAGAAATTCATTTTAAAGTCAATTAAACATAACATATGAGGTACTAACCATGCATATGTCTCAGCTAAAGTGGTGACAATGTGAACAACATGACCAAGTTCTCACCTGCACAGCTATGCTATGACTGCCACTTGGCCAAGACAATTAACTGTAAGACTTCATTGCCTATAGGGCACATCCTGGTTTCAGAGATTTAAAGATGTGAAAAAAAATGTCCATCTTGGAATAAATGAAATGTGGTGACTTGTTTCTTCTTTCCTCTTCTCCTCCTTATGGTTTGAATAAATTCCTGACATTAATTTACTTTGCCATTTGTCTCTTTCAGATTAAAATTGAGTTAATCATGGTTAAAAATCAGTTAGGCAGGGTTCAGGGTATGCTGAGCTTTTATTAGGTAACATTTTACTGCATTTTAACTTAGGTATTCTTAAAACCTTTTCATTTATTCACATAGATGCTTTAAAATGTACTGTTCAAATCTACGCCCAGTATGGTCATATTGCATTCTCTGAAAATGTTGTTGAGAAATGACCAAAAAGGTTATAAAAGTGAGGAGTTGAAAATGGTATATTGTGCAATCACTAAAACTTCTATAGTTAGTTTATAATTAAGGTAAAGCTCAATTTATGTGAATAGAAAATATTAGGGTGCCTCCTCTGCTGGCCATGGTCTTATTGACTGACATAAATCTCTTAATTTAGAATTTTCAGACCTGAATGATACCAGAATATCATAGTTCATTAAAGCAACCCTTTCCATTAATTCCAGAAACTGGACTCCAGTTAACTAATAACTTCTGTATCAGTGACATAATTTCCTGCTAAATTGTTATTTTGTAATGGTTAACTTTTGCTCTTAGTTGTTCACAGCAGGGGATAGTTTTCTTTCATCAGTCTGCTATTCATTGTAATTCACTGTGACTTCAAACATTTTACCCTATAATAAAATAAAAACCTTCCAGATACTAAAAGATAGTACTGTTTCACCTTGGTAATTGTCAGTGAACTAAGAAAAATCCTTGAAAGTTACTAACTAACAAACTGGTAGTCCAAACTGGACTATCCCAGTAGCAGTCTTTTGATAATGATAGAGTCAGACTCATGGCCATCTAAGCACAATTGTTGGTGTTAAAGGACAGTGAGAGTCTTTTGAAATTAAACAACGAAAAGAACATTATGTTCTGAGGTTGAGTAGAATTCAGGTCAGTGGAGAAAGCTAGTCTGTTGGTAGTGTGAAAATATGTGAAATATGAAATATGAAATAGCCCTTGGAATATTTGAGGCAGGGCTAATCCAGTTTCATTTCATTGTGCTATTGCCCAAAACCTGAATTATAAAAGGATTAGCACAGTTTATCACAGTTAACAACAACAATAAAAAAATCAGCAACCTCAGGTATGCATTACTCTAATTTTCACTTTTAAAAAAATTTATTTATTTTTTAAAAACCCTATCCAGAACACAATTTCACTTTAAAGAAATACAATAATTTGGATAGGCAGCAAACCAAATCATAGACCTAGAGTATCTTGAATTCTTTAGGAGAAAAAAAGACATCGACTGCTTGATATACTTTGGCTTTACGTTTTTAAACACCACTTCTGACTGATATAAGTGAGATATCTATACCTGTTTACTTAATGATTATGCATAAATGTAATTGAGAGCTAAGAGATATAAAAACTTAGTTGGATGCAGTAACTAGTACCTAATATCATTCCTGATACATTTACTGGAGTTTGTAGAGTCAAGCAGAAGAAAAAGAGTAACCATCTTATTAATTCTTAATATAGGAGAGCCTTTTGCTCCTGTTAAGAGTAACAAAGATAATTTAATTGTAAGTGAAGGGAATGGAGAATTGCCTGAAAGGATTTGGGGCTTAGGTTGCCTAGTTTCCTGAAAGTTTTTTTCTCTCTATTGCTGGACTGTTAAAATCACCATGGAAGAGAAATCACTTTCTTTCAATCGCTTTTCTGAAATATCAAAGTATCACAACAAACTCCTGGTGAGACAGAGTATATTGTGCCACAAGTAGAATTGCTCAAAGAAAAGTTTTAATATTGCATCTACTTCTGCAGGCATGAAAAGTCAGCAGAGCAGTGTCTTCTACCTCCTATTGAGGCAGACATCATTTAAAAAGCCAATCTCTTTTTTAGATTCCATATATAAGTGATATCACACAGTATTTGTCTGGGTCTGGCTTTTGTAGTGATCAGATGAATGAGTTCTGGGGATCTAACGCATAGCAGGGTGACTATAGTTAATACTGTATGGTAGACTTCAAATTTGCTAAAAGAATAGATTTTAAGGATTCTCACCACAAATACAAAGGATGGTAACTATGTGAGGTGACGGATATGTTAGTTAATTAGCGCAAATTATTTCACAATGAATATGTGTATCAGATCATCACATTGTACACCTTAAATATATGCAGTTTTCATTTGTCAGTTATACCTCAGGAGAGCTGAGGGTGTGGGGGAAGAACAAGCCAAAGCCAAGTTCTTCACTCTGGTCCTCATTCACCATAATGGGTCAATTCTCATGGGGTTCTGGTTTTCTGTAACTGTAGTGTATACTTTATTCTTCAGGGTCCAGAAACTGGAGTGCATGGGAACAAAACAAATTTGTGATAGGAATTATGTACACTGTTAACAGATACACTGAAACATATCAGAGTGAACGAATTGATGATCACTCCAGTCCCGCCTCCTCTGGTAGGTAGCTCCTGTGACTGAACTCTCAACTAAAGGCTCCTCAAGACATCTGATGTTAGACATTTCTTCATTCACCACGGGCTTGAAACACATCTTCAGTCCACTTAAAACCTCTACTTCCTGGAAGTATTTAAAACCTACCATTTAAAACCTACCCACTTCCACAGAAAATAAGTAAATGAGAATAACTAATAAACGTAAACCAGACGCTCTCTAGAACAAACGATGTGTGAAATAACGAGGGTGGTGACCGGCTAGAATTGGCACTTCTAGAATTACAATAATGTATACAGGTCATTAGAGTGTGTGGAATCGAAAAGAAAGATTGAGTTTTTAAATTATTTCTGCCTCAGTGGGAGGTATTACAAGCTATTAGGCTGACTTTACGCTGCTTGCAGGACATCTGGAAGTAGAGAAAATATTCAAACTTTTCTTTGAAGATTCCGCTTGTGGGTGGGGCCTCAGGTGGAGTTCCCCAGAAGAAGGTCCTAAAGCAAGGATTTGTGCACCGTGATTTATTATGGAAGCGCCGCCAGGGTAATTGGTCAGAAGTCGGATAAGTGATTTCCGGCAACATCCCACTGAGTGCAACTTCAACTTGATTCCATGGGGGAGCTCTGAGGTATAAGTTTTGCCTCAGAATTAGCCTGACCTAACACAAGGGTGCCGGGCTTTCATACTCTTACCATGGTCAGTCACAGTGTAAGGAGCAGGGGCAGGTGTGGGGTGGTGGGAGGGAGACAAATTTCCAGGCGCTCTTTGTTCTCTGCCAGTTCAGACGACGCTGCCCGGTAGTTTGAAGGCATCCTGAGAAGAGCCACAGATGCCACACACAGAAGCCAGAGGGGAGACACGGACACAAAGGTCAAAGGGCACTGAGAAGTTCTGGACTGAACACCAACAGTGCTCGTCTCAGGTAGTGAGGCAACTGGCTGCAGGAAGAAACTCAAGGCAGAGTTGTTTCCTGCTCTGTTATTCTACTGGGTCTGGCCAATTTCTGTATATGTAATATTTAGAATTTACCATACTCATCTCGACAAGAGAACAAGAAAGATTTATCTTAAAAAGAAGAGGTAATATTTATTTGGTACATACCATGTGCCAGGCACTTCTTTAAAAACTAAACATTCATTATCCCTTTTAATCCGACATAGGTAGTTTTCTTGCCCATTTTATAGATGAGGAAACTAAGGCTTAGAAAAGTTAAGTAACTTTTCTACTGGTGACATAGCTATTAAGTGACGGAGCCAAGATTCAAAATCAGGATACAAGTATCATTTATAAATAAAACAACACAACCAATATTTTTTGAGGTATAATGACATTTTTGGATAAGCAATTTAAGATCAATTTTGAGACCATCCTTGTGAAATAGATGCAAATCTTTGCTTAGTTAAGACATGTAAATCGTTTGATGAATGCATTGTAATGTGTATGCATGTTAAAATATAATGTATCTCTAGTCAGCAATTTTCTTAATTTCTCTCCTATAGTAAAAGTCTATCACTACCAACAAATATCAAGCAAGTCAGTTTCAGAGGTCAGATTCTGAAAGAAGCCCTGAAAAAAGAACCCTTGGCCAGATGCAGTGGCTCAAGCTTATAATCCCAGCACTTTGGGAGGCCAGTGTGGGAGGATCGCTTGAGGCCAAGAGTTCAAGACCAGCCTGGGCAGCACAGCGAGACCCCATCTCTGCAATTAAAAAAAAAATTAGGTGAGTGTGGTGGTGCCTACTTACAGTCCCAGATACTCAAAAGACTGAGGCAGGAGGATCATTTGAGCCCAGGAGTTCCAAGCTGCAGTGAGCTATCATTGCACTCCAGCCTGGGCAACAGAATGAGACTCTGAGATCCTGTCTATAAAAAAAAAAAAGGTACTTTGGTATCTGGAATATTTAATATTTGATTTTTGGTCACATTCACATGCTATGTGTTGAAGGAGAAGGAGCAATCCTTCCAAGAGTAAAGTTCTGTTCCTAACTGACCTGTGGCAGCTACATGGTCCATCTGACATGTTTATTGACTCCAGTGAATTTGACTGTGGTTGAAAACCTCAGGCGATTTTTTCTTTCTTGCTGTGAAATAATTGTCTAGAGACAGGAGAATCCTCCAGGTGCCTAGTTAAATGCCTCCAGAAGGCCTGGGGCATTGATGAATCCCTCCGAGATTTCTGTAGTTTACAAGTGGCCTTATTGGTCAAAGAATCTCATTAATCAAATCCCTCAGAATGGCCTCTCCAAAGTGGCGTGTTTGTGAAGGGAATTGTAAAGTAGATGTATCGTTGCACCTCAGCTTTTCTGGGTGAAGCTCTCTAGTGCAGAGTTTCTCATCTTTAAAAAACCCATTTAATATTTAAAATAGTTTCTAACTTGCATTATTAGGATCTATTAATTTTTTTGCACATATCTCCCACCCTCTTTATCACATCTCAAACTCCTATATTTTCAGGCTGGGGTAAAATAGGCCAAAATCAATAAGCACAGCTTGCAGGCTCTTGCTTCCATATGAAAAGTACATGTGTATCCCATACCCTCCCCCAAAACTCCCCCAGTTATTTCTAGAAGTTCCAAGGGAACAGGCTCTTAAATTGCACAGCTTCTACATGTTCCTTGTTCTCTGCTCTAGCTCTATTTGGTGCTATTTCCAACTGAGGCCTCTGCTGCTTATGCAGCCAGTTGTGCCGGCTCCTGAACATCTTTACTGCTAGGGGGTGACGCTGGGCACCACCGCCGTGATGCCATGCTAGAGTCCTCAGGGCCCTGGGCCCTGCCAAGGCGACTCTGCTCCCTGCATCAGAATGCCTCTCCCCTCCCCCTCCCCCTTCCACATTATATTTTACACACAGGACAAAAGAAGGGCTATTTGCGCTAAGTGCTTTACAGAATTTATTTTAAACACTTATTTCGGGTTTTCCTTATAGCCACATCCAATTCTCCATGAGTTAAAGGAGACTCCGGTCTGCAACTTCCGAGCTGACAAACGTGATGCTTCTTTTGAGATGGCCCTTGCATAGTCTGGGCTCTGTACCTGAGACCAGTTTTGTTCTCTTACTTCTTTTTTAATTCAGGATGAGTATTTTTTCAGGAGATGCCTCAGTTTGTCATAATAATAATATTCTTGGTGGGTCCATGTAACCGTCTGTCAGACATGCTCAGACAGGAGTCTCATACAGCTGAGACTGAAGTGAGGACCCACCCTCCTGCCCTTTCTTCTTTCCTTCCCTCTTCCTCTCTCCTACTCCCCTTCATCTCTCTCTCAGTTTACACACACACACACTATGGTATTCAGTCATCCACTGAGCACCACCTACCTGCCAGGCACTGCTCTAAGCACTTCAGACAGAGCAGCGACAAGATAGACAACGTCCCACTTTCCTGAACATTGTAGAGAGTGATAAATGCTGGGACCAGGACATACAACAGGGTGCTGTGACAGATGGTGACCAGGGGCTGATTTATGTGGGTGATGAGGGAAAGCCTTTCTGATGAGGAAACATTCAGCTGAGATCTGAATGACAAGAAAGATCCCATTACATAAAAACCTGGCATTTGAGCCTCCCATGCAGAGAAAATAGCAGTATTTATATCTTTATTTATATTATATATCATAATCTACCCCTGAGAGCTTCCTTTGCCCCTAAAGATGTAAGAAGTGGGGTGTTACACCGAACCCACGCCTGGTTGGCCTGTTCCCCTCACCCAGAGGTGACACTGGAGCTCATCTGAGCAGGACCCCATCCGAGTGACTCTGTCTCACAGGCTCTCAGCTGTGGGATCCTCCTCAGATCCCTCTCGGGGCACGGCCACTTCCCCAAGTCACCACATACTCTAATGGGGCCTCTGGGCATACGGTTTTCAAGGTTTCTCACTTCATTCCACAGGGAGGGGAGCTTCAGGGAAATCCCACGCCAGGTGCAGAGTCACAGCTGAGAAGAGGGTGGTGGGAAGCTCACATTCCCTTTACTCCTGGGGCATTCCAGATCCCACATAACTACGCTCCAGAGGATGCAGAGTAGGGATTTCTCTGTTCACCACAGGACCTCTCTGGTGGAGCAGGAGTGTGAAACCTGGATTCCCAAGACAGCTAAGGGACTCAGAAGCTACAGAGCCTCCATAGGGTCAGGGAGGGGTCACCCACCACAAGCTGGGGCTTCTTCCAGGCAGCTCCCTGAGTGCTCTGGCTGTCAAGGCCTCTCTGATGGGGCTTTGCCATCTGTGCACAGCTGTCCCTCACCACGCATGCCACAGCCACAGCCACAGGCCTCCTCGCTGTCTCCTGGGTCAGAGACCACTCTTTTGCCTTGGGATCCTCCCAGGACTATCCCTCCATATTGTCCTTGCTCATCTTCTGTCTCTCACTAGGACTCTTTTGATCTCCTCTCAATCTCTTCATTCTCTCACACTCAGTCAATACTTAAGGGCCAGCTCAAGACCCACCTCCTCCACCTGGCCCTCCCCGATTGCTATCACTGCCATTAATCTCTTCTTTGCCGAATGCCAACAAGCATCTAGAATCTCACTTATTTACTCTTCTTCTCCCATTCCTCCTCTTCCCTCTGTCTCTCTCCCTCCCCCTTTCTTCCTTCTAAATTGGAACTAGCTTGTTCATCCTAACCCTTTTTGGAAAAAAAAAGAATTGTTACTAAATATGGAATATAACAATAATACAAAGACATGTACCACCTCCCAGCTCAAGAACAAGATATCACTATTTCCCCGCAATAGCCCAGTGTGCTCTTGCCAGATCCCTCCCTGTGTTCCCCCCACGGCATCCCAATGGGTCGCCACTATCCTGAACGTGTGTCTGTCACTCTCCCTTACTTACCACTTTGGATCCTTAAACCAATTTATTTAATTCTTCATGCATTTAAATTTTATACTAGTGGAATTATACTATGTGAACTCTTCTGTGTCTTCCTTTCTTGGCTCAACATTATGTTTGTAAGAATCTTCCATGCTGATGCGTGCTGCTGAGTTGATTTTCACTGCTGTATGGTGTCCCATTGTGTGAGTGCATCATTGTTTATTCATCCATTGTACTGAGGGACACATTAGGATTATTTTTCCCATTATGAGAAATACTTCTACAAGTGTTCTTGTAGATGTCTCCTGAGGCACACGTGTAGGGGTTTCTTTAGGATACGTGCAAAGTAGAAGAAATGCTTTGGACTGAGGGTGCACACATATTCAACTTTATAGGAAAGGCCAAATAATTTCCAATGTGGTTGTGCTAGTTTATAGTCTCACCAGTGGTGGATGAGACTTCCTCTTTCTCTACATGCTAGATGAGATTGTCTTGTCATTTCTTAATTTTTGCAACTCCTGTGACAAAATCTTGGAGGTTTTAGTTTGAATTTCTCTGATTTCTAATGAAGTGAAACATCTTTTCATATGTTTATTGGTCAATCAGATTTCTTGTTTTGTTAAGAACCCTTTTAAATCTTTTGCCCATGTAAAAATGGACTTGTTAGGGCCCTCTTATTACGACAGGGGCCCGTTTGTCCTGTGTAGCAAACGTTATCTTGCTCTGTAAACCTATATTTTGCTCTTGCTTTGTAAACTTACCTTGCCCTTACTTAATAAACTTCGTTTCGTGCTTGCCTTGCTTTTGGCGTATCTGGTCATTCCTCAGCTAATAGCACACCAAGAATGGAGAAAAAGATTGCTGACCCGACAAAACCGAAAAAGAAATAAAGTAAAATAAATTTAAAAAATTTGAGTTGTTGTTTTTTTTTACTTTCTCTTTTTGGATGTAGAGTAGTTCTTTATTATTCTTGGTAGTCATCCTTGATTGGTTATATATTTTGCTAATATCACCTCCCAATTTTTGAGGATTTTTCTCCTTCTATTTATGGCTTCTTTCTTGGAACAGAAGTTCTTAATTTTAATTAAATCAGAGGTATAAACCTTTCCCTTTTTGTTTTGTGCTTTCTCATCTATTATTTAAGAAATCCTACCTTAAAGTCTTATATCATTGTACAAAAGCTTTAAAGTTTTACTTCCTGTATTTAGGTTTAATTCACCATGAATTAATTTTCATGTATGTGGTGAGAGATAAAATTTCATTTTGTTCATACTAACTGCCAATTATCTTGGCATCATTTACTATATTGTTATCTCTGCTATGTATCAAGCATCCAAATGTAAGTAGGTCTGTTTCTGTGCTTTCTATTTGGTTCCGTTGGTCCAATTGTCTAGGCCTCCAACAAAATTATGCTATTTTAAGTATTATGGTCTTACAATAAGTTCTTATATCTGTGAGACATGGCCTACCACATTTTTCTTCTTTTTAAAGGATATTTGGGCTATTTCGGTTTTTGGCTTTCCCATCATAAAAAAAGAGAGACAGAATTAAATCAGAAACGAAAAAAAGGAAATAACTGAACATGCTTCAGATATTAAAAAGAAAATAAGAGGATGTTATGTACATTATACCAATATATTTGAAAACCAATAAAATAAGAACTCTAAATATATAACTCAATAATCTGACTCAGGAAGTGGTATCTTTTCAGAAGTCTATTTTCTGTTTATTGCTAATAATGTATACAGATGTGATAGCTCTTTGTATCCATTTGATGTCCAGAAATATTGTAAACTCTCTTATTAACACTAATAATTCATCTGTAGATTCTTTTGGATTTTCTATATATACATTCAGACTATTTGGGCACAGGAAAATTTTGTTTCTTTTTTCCAATCCATGTACATTTTATTTTTTGTTCTTTGCCTTGCTGCACTGGCTAGGAGCCACAGCACAATCTTGAAGAGAAGTGGCCTAGCAGAAAGTGTTTCTTGTTCTCCATCTCACAAAGAGTGCCTTTAATGTCTCATCATTAGGTAATATTTTTGGTAGCTTCTTTTTTTGGTGGATATCCATTGTTATGTCAAGATAATTCTATTCTATTATTAGTTTGCTAAGACATTTTATCCTAAATGGATACTGAATTTGATTTACAACTTTTTTTTTTTTTTTGAGACAGAGGCCCACTCTGTTTACTGGGCAAGAGTGAGTTCTATGGCGTCAGCCTAGCTAACAGCAACCTCAAACTCCTGGGCTCAAGCGATCCTTCTGCCTCAGCCTCCAGAGTAGCTGGCACTACAGGGATACGTCACCATGCTCACTACTTTTTCTATATATTTTTAGTTGACAAATTAATTTGTTTCTATTTTTAGTAGAGATGGGGTCTCGCTCTTGCTAAGGCTGGTTTCAAACTGCTGACCTTGAGCGATCCTTCCGCCTTGGCCTCCCAAAGTGCTAGGATTACAGGCTTGAGCCGCTGCGCCCGGCCTCTGTGCCTGGATTCTGGATTCTGGAATTCTTGATACCTTGTACCAAACACATGTTACTTGCCTTCTGTACAAAATTTTAGGTGTACCAAATTGTGGAACTAATTTTGGGGTCTTTGTAATTCACGGCGTCAACCAGTCTCCCTCGTATCCATCAAACTATATTATCTTGTCACTCTTTTCTTACATTTCACACCCACTTAACGTTTTTCCTGCAGAGCTACGACTTTAACATATGTCTTTGGACAACCCAGTACCGAGAGGTATTTATCATTCTAAATTACCATATAGAAGCATTTCTAAAATCCAGAGGTTATACACACATGTCCGTGTGTATTACACTTAGCTAATTGCTCTATTGTATCTTCAGAGGATTTTCCTATGGACCATACCCTTCTCTGTGATGCTTTTAAAAGTTTCCCTTTACACCACCTATATTTGATAGTGTAGCAAATTATTGTGTTAAATTGTATATTCATATATGATATTCTCAAATTGTTTCCTATCCCTATGCTATTACCACCTCAGTCTATTTCACCTAACTAAAGTATAAATGTCTTGAGTACAAAGACCAATTCTCTTTCTTTTAAAAACACCTGAAATACTGCTTACTGAATAGCAAGTGGTAAATAATACCTGTTGATGGATATGGCAGAGAAATAAAAATAAAGAGCAGAGCAGAAAGTGTAAGAAAATATCTGTTTTTCTTGCTCACCTTGACATCATAAATATAATACTATATTTTCTCATGTATAAGTTGAGGTTTATCATTGCTAATACTTTTCTGGATATTGATAAAATACACATTTTCATCATGAATATCTTATATTTATTTCATCTTCTGTTTATTTTTCAATTTTATGTCACCACTTGATGTGAAATTCAAACTAATTAATGAAAGAAATGAATTGAAATGCAACTCTCATGGATGGAGTTCTAGGTAGAAAATCGTTACCACGTTTGCCCAGAACACAATAGATTGTATTATGTCACTGTGGTATCTTGGCTTAGGGAAATGTTGACCTCTTTGCCTATTGTTTTGGACAGGAATTGTATTCAATCCATCAATTCTAATGTCAAAATGATAAATTTCTGGCAGCAGTAGTTTCCTCTTCCAGGGGAAAATCATTTATATTTTCCACTCTTAGTTTCTCTATAATTCTAAATATTTAGATGACATTTGCAAAAACAATACAAATGTGCACTTAATGAGCATGACACATTAGCTAGCTAAACACATTGGAAGCCTGGATATGCTAGAAGAGGAAAACAGGTCTGTTTATTTCTAATGTCAACATACTAATGAATTTAATTCAAAACTATTTAAGCATTAAAAGCTAATATGCTTTCATTATCATTTGCAGTGCTGAAATTTCCTTAGGGACATTCAAAAGGGCAAAAGAGTAATTCCTGCAAAGTCAAGCACCAGTAGAAATTTTTTAGTGACATTCTCCTTATATTTTTATTAAGTTCATGCTTTTTTTTTTTTGTCTTGGTCGAAGGAGATTGTGGCAGTGTAGTCTGCCTTTGCTTTCTGGTAATGCTCCTTTCTAATATATAATATTGAAAACTACCTAAACAATCTACTGTTTACTCAACATATAAAAAGGCATACTCAACACCCCTACATCCTGAAAATCTTTTCATTCTCTTTCATCTCAAACAGACTTAGTTCTATCTCTTCTTTTAGGACTTTTGTGTGTCTGTGCTCTTTCTCCTTGTTCTCACCCTAGCAAACAGCTCAAACCAATACACTCTTCATATTTAAGGCTGAATGTCATTGCTTACCTGACAGCCAAACTAGGCTTCATCCTCTCATAACACTACCTCATGGCACTGTCTACCTTTCATTCATATCACTTTTCATGAATAGATTAATAATTATCTATTATTCTTTCATGCTGTGCTTAATTTCACGTCCTTATCTATTCTATAGCTCCAGGCAGAGAAGAATCCTCTCTTATTCTCCCTTCTATCCTCTGTCCTTGGCACAAAAACAGCCATACAACGGCAACATAAAAACTCTTCACTGCATGAATAAATAATGAGACCTCTACATTCTCTATATATCCTCTCTGAATTAGATATAGGAGAAAAACAATTTATTTTTAACAGAAAATAAGATATTTTGGCATAATTCAGAATTGGAATTTAGCACTCAATGACTACTTCTAATTAAGTCCAACTATATGTTTCATATAGACAATTCTGATAGAAGCAGTAGCAACAGCCACCAACACACACACACACACACACACACATGCCTATATATCATGTTAAAATTAACCCCAAGTTCACAAGTAAAGCAAAAAAAAATTCTTTTTTGCTAATGGCCTGCGTTTCGGTAACTTTTGTGACCGTCTATTAATAGGTATGCTGCTATAACTACTGTTAATATTTTATTAATAGTATCCACTACAATGTCCTCTTTTTATATGCATAAACACAAAGATTCACACACACAGACACACACATTCAAACAACACACATATTTCTACGTTGTCTTTGACTTAGGGGCAGTCTGCTTTGACTTAATGAAGTCATTGTGGGAAAAATGTACCCAACTCTTTTTAGCAGGCACTATGCATAGACTTCTAAAACAATTAGGAATGTTTCTAAATTCTGCATCTGTACTCTTAATTCTCAGTTTTTCAAATAATTGGGCCTATGCTAATGATGTGTGATTTAAAATAGGTGTGGGAGATGTTAGTCATGCACTGCCAGAAAAAATGTAATTTTAGCCTTCACAAGCAGCAGCAACAGCATTATCAACATGTCTGTCTAAAATATGACAGATGTGTGAATTGGCTATTTTACAGTGTTCGTATGAGTGTACATACCAAAGAGTGTTCTTACAATGCATTTTCCATTGTCAGTGAAAATTAAGGGGAAGGGAGGGTCTTGGGAGGTGAGCCATATATTATTTGGTCTTTAAGCTTTGACAGTGCATTTGGCTACTTCACTACCTTTATTAAATTCCTAAGGGCAAAACACAATTAATTTAAGGAATTTACCAAAAATATCTCAGGCAAAATATTTTGGTTTATTTTGTTCAGTGATTTGGGACATTCACATACTCACATATTTAATTCTCAGCGTAGTAGCCTATCATCAGTATGACTACAGTTCTTTACCTCAACATTTATTTTATTAATTCAATGATTATATTGTCCACATATGAAGGTCAATGTTTTCTACAATGTATACACAATGATTTGCAGTTTGAAAATTAAGAATGTTTGTTTTTGTTTTTAATCCCTGAGTGTGGAAAAGTATTTGAGACAACTTTACAAATCAAAGCCAATTCATCTCTGGGAATAGTTTCAATGTATAAAACTTAATTATCAGTTACCAAGTTTAACACTTTGGCCCTGGTTTCTTAATAATGGTTTCTTAATCCAGGGATTGAATTGTAATTTTGATCTAAAATGAGTTAACCAAAGCCTTTTTCTTATATTTCATTTATATTTTTCAAACTGGATCTTGTCAGTCAAGTCAGCCTTATGTCCACAGTTGGTGTTGGGTGGGGATTTTTTGTACCTCCTCTAGCTAGGGTAGACCACATCAATATAGATGATATCATATAGACCATATCAATAAAGAATATTAGATCTGAGATAGATACTTGGCCACCTATTGTAGAGAATTTCTCTTTAAACTTCCTTCATCTGCAGTCTTTGCCTGTTCCTTTCACGGGAGGGCCTTTGGTGTCCCCTTCCCCAGCAACTTGAGATTTGCTCTATAGAATATCAGTGTGGGAGGAGTGACTGACTGCCTTATAGTCTTCATAGGTGCTGTTTCTTTTGAGTCCTTCCCCTCTTTCTGTATCTTTTGCTCCACAGGGTTGATGTATGAGGGAAATTGGCCGGGTTTTGTGTTTATCTTCCTAGCAGCAAGTGATAACCTTCTTTGAGCACTACGTAAGGGAGTGATTTCTTTTCTTTTCCCAGTGAGGTAAACTTTTTGCTTTACAGAAGAAAGAGTTTGGAGAAGCAGACAGTGTGTTCCTTTAGGGTCACCTGCAATCTAGGATTAGCTTGTTTGCCTTCTGTGGGCAAAAAAATGTTTGCTATCCCTCCCCCAGAGAGTAAAAGGTTGGTATCAAAGAAGGAACTCGGAAAGTGGGAGACATTCCTTACCTGTCCCATCACAGCTGTGTCTCCTCCTGCCTATCCCACCTGCTCAGGTTTGCTATCTTTGGTCTTTCAACTACTCTCAATTTCTCCTGTGAACATCCAGTAGGAATGAGATTTGAAGTGAAGAAGTGCTAAGGGGTTGTGTGAGGGCAGTTGCTAAGTGCCCCTAGCAACTTCAGACTTATTAGCTCCCACTAGGTTTTTAGTCTAGTCAAATCTCATCTGTTTATATTGTGGCCAGAATAGCCAAAGATTCTCTTGTGCTCTGTCATAGGTGAGAAAAAAAGAAATATATGCGTGTCCCTTCACTACTTGGAAGAATTTGGACCTTTTTGGATTTCAGATTTCGTTACCTTCCAATTTAAACTTCATTAAAAATTATAACACATTTTTCTCAATCTTCGGTGATTCACTTTGTTTTGAAGTCTTTTCTTTTTTTTCTTTTTCTTTTTTTTTTGGTTATCACACAATCAAACCAGGTCTCTTAGGGATTGTAGTGTGTGTTTTTTTTTCAAATATTTTACTTCAAAACCATCTACTTCTGTATATTTAATTATTGGTCCTTATAAAAAGAATAGTTCATATAGTCTTTATTAATTTTATTTTAGCAATTCAGAAATTTATGGTGTTTAGTTGGGTATTTTTTGCCCATTTACATATAAGCTCATATGAATATATATATAAGTTATATATGTGTGTGCATAGATAGAAGATGTGGGTATAGATATATATGTTTCCTAGAATTTGTGATTCTATTTGATATCATTAATTCTGCTTTAAAAATCCTTTTAGCATTCCTTATAGTGTGTATTTGCTGGAGACAATGAATCGTAGCTTACCTCAGTCTTAGAATGTGTTTATTTTACATTACTGCTTTCTATATTAGTATTGACATATTTTTTCCATGCCTGGAAATCTTTTGAATCTTTTTACCTATGTCTTTATCTTCAGCATTTCTGTATAACACTTCTTTAGATGTGTTTCTTGAAAGATGAAATATTAACAGTTTACTGTTGACAAAACCAAATCTTCTCACACAAAGTATCATACAAAATATACTTGCTTTAATTTGTTCCAACTATCTTAATTTATTATTTATTCTACTCTTGTGAGTTACTTTTTTTGTCTCATTTTTGCTGATTTAGTCAAATTGCTATTTATTACCTTTTTAGTCATTGTTAATTTTACAGTGGTTTTCAATTTTGGCAATGGTCACTTTCCCTTTCAAGATGCTCATATGTCACCTGAAAATAAGTTACTTATTATTTCCCCCCAAAATACTCTATATATTTTATCATATGATCTCCATGCTCAATTAGATGAATGTTTTAGAATATTCATGACTGTATTGTCCTTCCAAATCCCATTTCATTTACACATATCTAATTGTTTCCCTTTCTCCAAATTTTCTAACTTCATGTTGAGCTAAAATACGTTTTTAGTAATAAACATCATTAAATCTTTTTGAAATAACTCCGTTTAATTGTAATTGAGCATTTACTACACATGCCAACAGACTATATCATCCATATTTATATATAAATATATGTGTATATATGGAAATCCTTCAATTTATATGTTTATTTTATATATATGCATGTATATGTATGTACATACATACCATTTCTCATTTCTCATCAATAATTTATCTTATCATCACTTATTTTGTTATATAATTTTTAATTCTTACTTAATAGTAACCACCCATTCATTTTATTATGTCTCCATCTTCAAACATTATGTTTTGTTCCATTTATTTTTTTAAATAAAATTTTATTCAAGAAAGAGAACCTTGCAGGTACCGAAATCTCTAAATTATTTCATGACTAAGAATGATTCTATTGCTTTGATTCTTAAAAGAAAATTTGCACATACACTTCTTAGGCCACATTTGATTTCTCTAAAGCCTTATTTATTTATTTATTTATTTTTTAAAGACGGGGTCTTACTATGTTGGATTTGAACTCCTGAGTTCAAGCAGTTCTCAGCCTCCCACCTCAGCCACCTAAGTGTTTGGAACTGCAGTCACCTAGACACTTGAGACTTTGAAGACAATATTTCTTATGCTATGTAACAGCATAAATGTAACTGTGAAAAAGTCTAGGACTAAAATTCTTTTTCCTCCTTATATGTACTTATTCTATTTTTATTTTAAAATTAGATGCACATAATCTAAAACCAAAGTAAACCATTTCAGTAATATACAGGTGTACATCACTAACGCAGAAATGAAGAAAAAATGTATCTAGGGTTGATGTTCTGTCTCTGTGGTCATCAGGGACCCAAATTCCTCTGATATTTTTTGTTCATTTGTTTGTTTTTTGAGACAAGTTTCACTGTGTCACCTAGGCTAAAGTGCAGCAGTGTCTTCATAGTTCACTGCAACCTCAAATTCCTAAACTTAAGTCATCCTCCTTCTTCAGCCTCCCAAGTATCTGGGCCTATAGGTGTGTGCTACCACACCCAGCTAATTTTTCCATCTCTTATAGAGATAGGGATATCACTGTGTTGCTCAGGCAGGTCCCAAAACCCTGGCCTCAGGTGATTCTCCCATCTTGGCCTCCCAAAGTGCTGGGATTACAGGCATGAGCCACAATACTTAGCCGTTTCCTATATTTTATTGTACCAATGTTGTTGCCTGACTTTGAAATTTAAGTTCACCTCATGGAATGGCTAATAAAACTTCAGCAAGATTTATCGTGCTAGAATTCTATATAGGAGAAAGAGTGTGGGAGGGCAAAGCCAAAACCAACCACATGCCAACTCAATTTTGATGTTTGTACTTCCCTCTCATGTTAAATAGAACAAAGCAAGGCAAAACAAGAACAAGCAAACAGGGTCAAGCCAAGCAGAGCAGTTATACCAGCACCCCTGAGTTTCTGCACCACTAACTTTGGTGTGTGGTCCAAGATGCCTGCTCGAATTCTAACTCTTAAGTTCACAATTTAGCCTGAAGCAGAGGAAGCATGAGAAGAGCAGATGAGAGTAACCACCAGCCAAGCTGATCATGTCTATAGTCTTCCCAGAAACCCACCCAACATTTCTGACTTGTATTTAATTAATCACCTCTAGCTGCCAGCAAGAATTAGAAATGAAATCCTTTAGCTGTACTTCTTGCTACACACAATAAAACTGAGAACTATTACTAAGGAAGAAGAGGAAACAATAGAAAAACTATGTATTTCTACCACATCTGCAGATTCTTCATGAATGACATCTTTAAAGATGTCATCTTTAATGACATCTTTTTAATCTTTGAAGTTTGATATATTTCTAAGTATACATTCATTTAAAAATAGAGCCGGCATCCACCCTATTTGTTTTTTATAATTTTATGTGAAAACAACAAAGTTAAAAACCTACTCTTCCATAGTTTTTAAACTTGTACTATTCGGCCCTGAAGCTCGGACAGCTCGCTCCCCTCTCTTTTCGCCCAGCAGTCACTGCCTTGAGGCAATCTGAAACATTTGTCATCTTTGCTAGGAAGTTCACTGCTTTTGTATGGCAAGGCACCAGTATTATTTCCCACTATATCTGCTGTTTCATGTCCACAGCCCATAACTGATTCAATATAGATATAGAAGCAATTGGATTTTGTTCCAAATTACAGACTCCCTGGCAACTTATTTTGTAAGCCATAGGCAGAGAGCTTCTCTCTTGGCAAAGTGGCGTCTCCTTCTATCTCTGTTAGTAGATTGGAAAGCTCCAGTCTCAATTTATTTCTCACTGGTAGGGTTTTGTTGAAAGCATCAAGAAGGAGCCAATGCATACTAACATTCTGAATTTTTCATAAATTTCCTGTAATATAACAGCCTCAGGATTCATAGCTCTGCTTTCCAAAACACTGAAGGTAACAGTTTGGCTTAATGTATTGCTATATCAAAATGATGGTCCCCAGATTTCCAGCCTGCAAAATTATATTCCTTATTAGACATGTTCTCCCTTCTTCTAGTTAGTCAATTCTATAATTTGTATTTTGTCACTGGCAGTACACTACAGATTGGTACTCAATTTTGAATAAGATTCAACTACATAGTATTGAAACCCTCAAAAGTGAGTGGTTGAAACAAAGTAGAGGACTGATTCTTTGTCATGCGAAAAAGTCTTGCTTGGGTAGACAGCCTAGAACAAATGTTTGCTTTCTTTTTTTACCATTGTTAACACATGGCTTCCTCCTCAATGTTACCTCTGTCTCCAAGATGGGTGCTGGCTTCCCATGAGCCAGCAAAGCTTCATCTGTATTTACAGCCACTCCCCAGCACTGTCACCACCTGAGCTCTGCCTCCTTGCAGATCAGTCACTGTCTCCCTTCACCCCTACATGGGACCCTCTTGTTGCAGGAAAACAAGCTCAGGACTCCCACTGATTCTGCATTATGGTGAGCTGTATAATTATTTCATTATATATTACAATGTAATGATAATAGAAATAAAGTACACAATAAATGTAATGCACTTGATCATCTCTGAAACCATTCCCTCCCCACCACTCCCAGTCCATGGAAAAATCGTCTTCCATGAAACTGGTCTCTGGTGCCAAAAAGGTTGGGGACTGCTGCTCTGATAGTTTCAGGAAAAGTCATTAATTTGAAGTTCGTCAGTTTGGTTTTTTTGTTTGTTTGTTTGTTTTTTGTAAATATGGGAGAAATTTCTTTCCTAGATTTCTGTATTCCTAGCTCAAACTCCACCCAGTCTTGAATTCTTTCCCTACTTTTGTTTTTTTTCAATATGCATTATTTTTATTTAATCTTTCTTTTTGATAGCACCCCTATTTACTCTACAAGTCCTTTCTTAATTTAACTTCCTACTCCTCCATGCAATAATACCCCTCCTGATTCTTTTCACATTTACTACAAATTACTATCTTAAACATACTTTACCATTTCATGGATTAATTTATTTCTGAGTCACCCTGTATTCTGGTCATGAGATATTCTTATTAATTCTTTTGGTAATTCTTTTTCTTTTTTCATCAAATACTTATTGATTAAGTAAATGCACCAAGCAAAGTTCTAGGAACTTAGAATAAATCAATGAAAAGAGGAAGACAAAGATTCATACTCATGATAAATACATTTTATAGTATATTACAAGTAATAAGTGTTATTAAAAAAGAACAAGATAGGGGAACCTTGAGTGGAGATTGCAATTTTAAATACAGTGGTAAGAGTAGACCTTATTGAGAAAGTGACATGTGATCAATGACTAAAGGAAGTAATGGAGTGAGCCAGGTGATTGAGGGGTCCCTTTGGGGAAGAAGGAAAGGTATAAGCAAATGACTGGGGTGGATGTATGCCTAGTGTGCTCAAGAAACAGCCAGGAAACCAGTGGTGCTGGACACAGTAAAATATTAATAACTTCAACTCTGCTTTTTATGTGGTGATATATCTGATATATGTGTCCTCTTTCAGCTCTCGTTACAACACTCTGTCATATAACATCACTATGAATAGAAACATATTCTAAGTTTTTCTATTTATTTTTTTCCATGATCTTCAAAGAGCCAGGAAAATTGCAGTAAAGCCCACCACTCAAGTAGTGTGAGCATTTTTGGAGAGGTCAACTTTTACTAAAAAAAGAAAAAAAAAAATATATATATATATATATATAATGAATTCTTAAACAGAAATTACACTACCACCGTCATTTTAGGCATGATTATCCTAACCTGCTTCACCCATGTATCTCTCTTAATTGAATCTTACCTAACTATAGAGAATCAAACTTCCTGGGTGACCTTGGTTTTTCCATCTAAAGGAGGAATGTGTTTTCACTCTGCCTGAAAAGCTTGTTCTAATAGCTGCTTATGATGGTGCCTAAGTACTCACACTTACTATGCACTGATATATGAGTTTTCAGTAGTTGGGACACTTTTTAGAGATGAGATAAATTTCCTAATAAGGTGCAACAGTGTGAGTGAAATTTGAGGAGTTGCAAGAAAGCCTATTGTCTCTGTCAACTAATTGGATATATGATTTCTGTTTGATTACCCACATTTAGTTTAGGGCTTGGATTCTTGTTACAATGAAAATGCATCTTGGAAAATGTGAGTTTCCTTGGAGAATGAATTTTCCTTAGAAAATTAAAGCAGAAAACATTTTGATCTGTTATAAATCACTTGGAAATTAACATGGATTAAAGATCATTGAATAAGTTTTTTTAGGAAATATGGTTAAAATATCTTTTCTTTGGTTTGAATATGTCCCCCTCCAAAATTAATGTAGAAACTTAATCTCATTTTGGTGGTAATAAGAAGTAGGGCTTTTTGGGAAGTGATTAAATCATGAGGTATTGACCCTAACAAACAGATTAATGGGTATATAAAATGTCTGGCCACTAACACAGGGTTGGGAACCTGCAGTCTTCTGATTTCAAGATTGGTCTTTTTTAAGCACCAAAAGAGGCAAGAAAAGCTTCATCTTTCTCTGCTGCAGAGAAAGTATTTAATAAAAGTATTTGTTCTGTAAAATTTGTAATCAGTCAAAAGGCTGCACTTAAGGACCTAGAAGGCCACATGTGGCCTTAAGGCTGTTGGTTGCCCACCCTTTTGTCCTTCCACCTGCCACCATATGAGGATAGCAACCAGGCACCATCTCAAAAGCAGAGAGCTACCCTCAGGAGACAGAAAATGTGTTGGCTTTTTGATCTTGAATTTTCAAGCCTCTAGAACTGTGAGAAATAAATTTCTGCTCTTTAAAAATCAACGGAATATAAAAATAATAGGAAAACCCTGAGTTCCTAAGGGAACTTTGCAAACAGGAAGTGATGAAATATGCACTGACCAGCTTGGACCACTCAGCAGCCTTGCAGTTACTTACAGGCCTCCCCCACCTGCCACTGACCCATGCTTTTAAGCTTTTGGCAAATTATTCTGATGCTATGTCATATTATACCCATTGATCATCCTGATTGTCTGTTTTGCAACTCTTCTGACCTTTATATTTTCCTAAGTTTCATCTGAATCTCATCTGTCTGTACTCCTAAACCCAGAGGGCTGAGAGTCTTCATTATTGTAACAAATATTTCAGATTAAATTACCTCATCGATATATTTCATAAAAAATAAATAATTTTTATTGTCCCTTTTAAAATTTAACAACGTATCTTTTTTTTGTGTAGGATTGAAATACTCTGATGGTATGCACAATTATCTATAAAGACTTTTCCTTTTAATTGAACATCAACTATTTTATCTTCCCTAATGATGTGCCAACATTCAGTTCATTTAAACATTCATTTTGTTACATGAATCTTTTAGATTAAAATAAACAGCCAACCTATCCAAAATTCAATATAGTAACATAATTTCTCTTTGAGTGATAGGTCTCTTAGTAAAGAAAACTTAACTTTGAAGCATCTTTCAAATTATTTTCACTATTTTGTATGAATTTGGGATCATGGATGTGTTGGATTAATGATAAAGAGCAAACATCCTAAGTCAGCAAAACTTTATATGTCAATTTACATAATTTTTCAGATTCTATTTCCTTTCATCTTGTGTCTTTAAAACATTTTCAAGCTTTGACAGATTATGATTTGAGGATTTTAAATACACTGAACAACAGAAAGATCCCCCCTGGAGACTGTGCCTGTGAGTGGCTGGTCTAATAAGAGATATTTCTCCTGTCTTTCAAACAGAACGTAAGTCAACTTTTCCTGACCCTAATGATCTTACCTTTTAGGTTTAGTATCCATTATAAATTAATTTGGTCTCCTTATCATCCACTTCTTACCTTGTACTTTTTCAAATTCTAGTGGATTTGAAAAAGTTAATAGACAATGGTTGAATAAGGTATAAAAACTATATTTTGTAAACACAACTTGAATGTTAACTTGCTATTGAGTTTGATTAATTTATTTAGTTAGGTTTTTTTCCTATCCTCAGCATATAATGAAAATGTTAAAAATTAGCATATTTTAATAATATAAATTGACTTTCATTCTGATAACAGTATAACTTTTACATGTTCATATTTTACATACTTCAAAATGATTATTTAAATTTTCATAAGGTTTATATTAATATAACTAAAACAATGTTTTATATATGAAAATAATTTTTGTTTCAATGCATTTTTACTCTATTTTCTCATTTTAATTAAATACAATTAGTAATATCCTAGTATTGCTTTGAATTATGATTCTACTAAAGAAAGAAAAGGTTGTCCATAGGAAGTAAAACTTTTATAAAAACTTCATAGGACTTCCCCCAGAATATTTGCTTTTATGTTGTTATTAAACAACCTTTCATCACTTTTCAACATTTCTTTCCTCTCTTCATTTTTACTGGCTTGTTTAGATGATCTCTTTCAGTAGGATGACTTTAAATGCAGTCTTTAACCTTATGACCCCTCACTTGATTTCTAGTCTGACTTCTACCTCCAAATCCAATTTATGTATACAAGTGATAACTTGATATAATTATAGGGTGTCTAATAAATATCTCAAACTTAATCTGTTTGAAATCAAGCCCTTGATTTCTTCTCACAAATTGTTTTTTCTTGGTTTTCTTTGTCATAAACAAATGGTAAATGGTGCCACATTCATCAGTTTACTATGATCAAAACATTAGAGTCATCTTTAACGACATCACTCTCACATTCCACGTTGACATGTTCAGAAAATACTGCTATATTTAACATACCATTCAAACCTCACAAAATCTTTGATAAAAGTGTTGCACATAGAACTCTAGAGGACAGATTTTATTTGCAAGCCAGTAGATAGACATCTCACTATAAATTGATATAATTCATAAGTTATGATTATTTAAACTGTTGAAACATGCATAACTAGGCTAAAAGATTAGCAACATGGATATTTGTGAAATATTTTATTAAATGCTTTAGGGAAATTAAGGTACAGAGGTATTCTGGTCTTTCTAAGCCTACCAAAACTTTATATAAGAGTCATGTTTTAGATGTATTAATGTTGATTTTAGTTATTATAAATAGAAAATGTTATGTGAATTATATAGTTCACATCATAAAAGTTCTTATTCTACATTTGTAGGGATTATCTCCTTAGCATTTTTCCAGAAATTTGCCACGATTCACTTTTAAGGCCATCTATCTATAGATCATGAAAATTTATAGAAATTTATATGTTCTATATTTGATATCAGAGCATGGCCACAACTCAAAACACTTAATCTTTTTTTTTTTTTTAATATTGTTTACACCTTTATAACCAACACTCTCTCCACATCCTCTGTGAAAATTTCTGGTGTTTAAATGTCACCCTTTTTGAAAATAGTAGAAAGATAAAGAGGAAGAGGAACTGAGATTTTTTTTTCTTTTTTTTTCTTTTTTTTATTTTTAAGTTCTTTTTCATAGCACTTGTCTATGAAGCTCTTACAGACATTCTTAAGTAGAATTGACTCCTTTTTTGGGTGGCAACAACACATATTCAAAAATAATAGTTTGTGAATACATATGTAAGTATTGTTTTATTTAGGTGTCTGTGTTTACTAATTCCCAACTTCCCTTAGAGGAAAGTCTGTAGGTGTAATGTCTCTATTAAGAAAGAAGAATGACCTCAAATCAATAATTTAACCTTCCACCTTAAGTCATTGGTAAAAAAAAAAAAAAAAAAAAACCTAAAGCAAGCAGAGAGGGAAGGAAATATTAAAGATTAGAGTGGAAACTAATGAAATTGAGAATTGAAAAAACGATAGAGAAAACCAATTAAACCAAAAGCTGCTTCTTTGAAAAGATCAGTATTGACAAATTTTAGTTAGATTGGCTAAGGAAAAAAAAAAACTTAAATTACTAGATAGAAATGAGAGGGGATGTTATTACCAACCTAGCAGAAATAAAAAGGATTATAAAAGAATATTGTAAACAAATCATATGGCAACCAAATAGGTAACTTAGATGAATTTGAAAACATCTAGAAAGAAACAAATTACTAAAACTGACTCAAGAGGAAATCTGAATAGACCTATAATAAGTGAAGAGATTAAAGAAGCAATAAAAATATAAAACTACCCACAAAGAAAAGTCCAGGCCTAGATGTCTTCACTACCAAATTCTACCAAGTATTTAAAATACAACAGTAACAATTATTTACTAACTCTTCCATAGAATAGAAGATACATCATATCAATAGAATTAAAAAAAAGTCACATGATATTCTCAATAAATGCAGAAAACAGATTTGACAAAAATCTAATACCTTTCAACATAAAAACAGTTGACAAATCATAAATAGAAGAAAACTACCATCACATAATACAAGCCACATATGAAAAAAAAAAAAAAACACAACTGATACCACACTTTCACAAAAGGTGAATGACTTAAAACTTTTCCTTTAAGATCAGGAACAAAACACTTTTGCCACTAATCTTTGCATAGTACTGGAAGCCCTACCTAGAGCAATGAGGCAAGAAAAAGAAATAAAAGGTATCCAAGCTGGAAAAGCAAGTTTTTCTTATGTACTAACATAATACTTTATGGTGAAAGATAAGACGTTTCCCTCTAAGATTAACAGCAAGAGAAGTGAAGAGAAGTGTGTCTGCTCTGACCTTTTATATTCAACATTATACTGCAGGTACAGGGCAATCAGAAAAGAACGATGAAGAAATAAGGGTAGCCAGGTTGGATAGGAAGAAGTAAAACTCTTTCCATTCTCATAGAATAGAGACATAATCTTATATATAGAAAATCCTATAGAATACCAAAAAGAAAAAATATTAGAATTAATAATTGAGTTCAGCCAGTTTGCATACAGGGTATAAGACCAATACACAAAACATCGATTGCATTTCTGTACACCTTCAATGAACAATCTGTAAAGGGAATTAAGAAATCAGTGCTATTTACAATAGCATTATGATAGTGTGGCCTAATGTCCATTATGACATCAGGCTAATGTCACTTTTGAGATGCCTCTGAACTCTTCGTTTTACCATAATCTGTGACAACTATGCTAAGCTATTTTCAATGCTAAACTACTTTTTATGTTAAATTTTTTTGCACATACTCTTAATTTTCTCTGGAACAGTCTACGTATCCCTCTTACTCGAGTGTCTTTATTAATTTCTATGCAACGATTTTTCCTAAAACCCTTACCTGACACCCAAATTTCAAGTTTGGTTGTCCTTTTCTCTTTTTCACAACTTTTACTTTCTAATATTTTAGTTTCATTATCTTTTACTTCTTTGCATCTTTAACTTGACATTGCGTTTCATGAGGATTTAAACCCTGTATAGTAACATTGGATCTTTCCTGCCTAATTCATTGCCTGGCATATACTAAGTATGTGTAAATTGTTTTAAAATTAATCACTATGATCCTATACAACTCTGTACAAGTCTATCCAAACAATTATAATGCTTAATTCTATTTATTGAGTCATCTGTTTTTCTACATAAAGGTAAGTTATTCCATGCTATAATGAATTTTGTTCCCAGGGCTTTGTTTGAGGCCTGCTCTGTAGAATGTGCTCCCTAAGTGTTTGGTGAATTCATCACTGAACAGATGAATGCTATTGGTATGTATAGCTTACTGGTTAAGATTCCAATAGCTGAGATACACATCCGTACTTTATAAATAAGTAATTATGCCACTTCGGAGACATCATTTGGCTTCTTCATAACTTAATCACCACAAAAATGAATATGAAATTAGTAAAATAAACTATTATGAAGATAAAATGAGATAATGAATTAAGTGCTTAATACAGTGTTGGGTAGCTAATTAGTGCTCATTAATTGTGAAATATTAATTAAATTAAATGTTTCAAAACATTAAGACTAATGGAAGAGGACAACAGGCAACATTTAATAACAGGAAAAAATGTTCTTAATTCATGCATGGAAAGCAACTGTCGATTATTTGTGAACTGTCTGCTAATAAGTTTGTATAACACTTGGCTAATGGATTCATCCCTACACAGGTTAAATGTCTCATTAATATAGAAAACAATCTCATTAACAATTAATATGTACAGTTTTAGAAATATGTACCTTGCTACTAAATGGCAAGTCCTATTGAAAATTAATCATTTCTTATATTCAGTGTATTATCCTCAATCCAAAACTGTCAGATAAATAAGACTAAGAATATCCTCAATAAGATCTGTGAGAGGATGTTTGTGACGGAATTTATTTTTGTTTAAGAAAGATCTATGGCAATTTGAAGAAAATCAACTCAGTATTTTAAGGTAATTAATTGAAATAGTTTTGAATGAGCTCAATTGGCAAAGACATATTTTTCCAATTAGTAAATGCATTACAGGTAGAAATGATTATTCAGCACAGTTTTGAATGTGGCCTGAAGCAAATGTTAGGATCATAGTGCAGTATAGAGCAATTGTGGTACACAGTTGGGACGCTCACATAATTAGCCTTAGTTACTATCATCTCTTTAAATTTAATCCTATTTTAAAACTTTTCCTAATGAATAGATGGGGGAGTTAAAAAAAAAATAGAATAGCACAGCCTATTTTAAAAATAATTTTTCTTTGTTATTTATAGTTTTCAAACTAATACTTTGTAGTTTTTATTAAGTTTCCTTTCTCTTCTGAATTTAGGACCAATTTATTAATATTATAACTGGAGAAATTCATTGATTACAAATAATATTTTGCAGATGCCTTGTCTAACTCTCACAATTCAAGTGCAATATGCTTACTTTTACAAGGCATTGTATTACAGAAGGATAAAAAATGTGGAAATAGAATGTTTAAGAATTAAATCCCATCTCCAAAACCTGCTAAGGGCACAAAATTGGATAAATCTATTATGATTTAAGAACTTATTATTTTAATAGTCTCAATTTTCTTTATATGAAATTGAGATCATTTTTATTTCTTTTTTTGTGGTAAGATTTAAATAGCTGAACACATGTAAAAAGTGTAGTACACAGAAATATTAGTTAATTTCAAATTGTTCTTCTGACACAAAATACTGAATAATGAATAAATAACGATCAAAGATAATGCAGTTAGATAAGGCAGACCCTTCGATGGGATCTCTGAATGATTTAGGGTGCTGCCCAGCAAAACGTAGTTAGACATATGTGTTTTTAACTTCTGAAAAGTTTTCTAAATAGCATGAAGTCGGGCTTTTTCCTCTTTCATCCAGTGATGCAATTCTAGATTTTTAAACATTTTCTAGAATGTTTGGTTAATTTGTATTTAATATAAATATTGATAGGTTTAATTTAAAGTTGACCATTTTGCTATGTATTTTCTATTTGTTCTATCTATTCCTTGTTCTTTTGTTTCCCCTTCATGCCTGCTCTTGGGTTAATTGAGTGCTTTTTGTCATTACATATTATTCTTACTATCCATTTTTTAGATGTTTTTGTGTGTTACATAATTAAGTAGTTGCACAATACAAGTTTACATTATGCATTTTTAACTTATAATAATGTCATACCAAATATTAAACAACTTTGCAAACAATATAAAAAACTAACACACTTTAAAACTAAAGACACAGAGAATTTGGAAGTGGAAGTATGAAAAACATATATCACGTATATCCTTTTCATAGCTACTTTGAAACTCTTGTCTACTATTTCAAATATGTAGGTTCTCTGTTCATCTGCTTCTATTGCCTTTGATTCTCTTGATTTTGGGTCACATATTCCTGTTTTTTTTGTTATGTTTCATTTTTTAAAAAACTGCATTTTGAATATTGGCAGGGGCAGTAAAAGGAATAATGGAGTTTGAAGTAAATATTATTTTCTTTCTGTCAGTTTGCTACCAGAGGAGTCAGAGGAAATCTTTTCTCTCACTGAACTGGGTTGGGCTCTGTTGCAGCTTAAGTTAGATTCAGTTTACCATAGGCTTCAAATATTCTGAAGGCATTATCAAGACTTTAATAAATAGATTGCTAGCAAATATCCAAAGTTCTCTTTATGCTTTATGATTGCCACCAGCTTTTAAATAGATTATCCCTCTGCTTTACAGTCCAGATATAACTTTCTCTTTTCCTGATGCTCTATCCCCACCCTTCAGTGGGATCCTATTGGGAACTCAAGGAAATTCCCATGTGACTTGGTTAGCTGTATATACGAGGGCTGTCTGGAAAGTATCCAATCATCTAATACAACAAATAGAGATATTTATTGAAGAAGATACAAGATACAAGAAACATTGTACGTAGGACAGTGGTGCCTCACTCCCCTTCAAAGTAGGCATCTTGGGATCTCACAGAGTTCTCCCACCATCTCTTAATCTAATCCATACACGTTTGACATTCTCAGGTGTTCTGCTTGTTATAGGGTTTCCAGAACGTAGATAGTTTTCAATAGATTCTCAGCCATCTCTGAAGTGTTTGTACCGCACTTTTAGTTGTGCTGCACTTATTGCATTGTCCCTGAAAGCCTGCTGAATCATTTGAATAGTTTCTACGGAGGAAGGTTCAAGCTTAACGTAAAATTTGATGCAAATTTGTTGCTCTACTTGCTCATTTTGAATGTCATGGCCACACAGTGCACATGGTCACACAATGGCATCTAGTGCCCTACTGACTAGTACAGTGAAGTCATCATTGTTCATGCCTACACATCCCAGTCCACTGTCCTTGGCTCCAGGTTACATCAATGTCAGGCAAACCATTCTCATTATATTAACAATGTCTGGATACTTTCCAAACAGTCCTCCTATGTGTGTTTGTGTGTGTGTGTGTGTGTGTGTGTGTGTGTGTGTGTGTGTGTGTATTTTTTTCCTGTATTCTTGATGGTCTGACATTTAGGGCCTCTCTGATTGGGTAGAGACTGTACCTATCAGGTCTAGCCACTTCTTAGAGGTAGCAAACAACATGTCTGCTAGTTTGCCTTTCATATTGAAACCTGCCTGGCGCTGGGGCAGAGCTAGAAGCTCAGGCCATGAGTACTGGCCTGAAGTCAGGGGCGGTAGAGTCTGCCTGGTGGGTTTTCCTGTGGCAAGCCCAGTGTTGTTGTCCAAAGCAAAGTCCTATGCTTACTTCTCTTCACCCCAACCAGAAGGTATCTGTTCACATTTATAATGGGGAATGAAGATATTCAATCAATATAGTTCATGGAAGTTTTATTTATATATGTGTCCAAATCCAATTCACATCACATAGGCCATGTCTGACTCTAGTGTCAATACCTTCAGAATTACTTAAATATCACCTTAAAAGCAAGAAAAATCTGTTAACTGTCATGTGAATTGAGTTACCATGGAAACATTCACATTTATGTTATTCAGTAGAACTGTCTAAATTGTGGCCTGGCAACTTGTGAAAAACAGACTTCAGAGTGACAAAAACATATGTTTCTTTATATAATATGATATCTAAGTTTGTTTTGTTATAGTACCAGTACCAAATAGGACTTAGTGTACAGAATAATTGTAAAAACTTTTGTCTACATCAAAATTAAATTCAAATTTTTCTGGCATCGTGACTGGTAAAGAGTTCTTTGCTTCTGTTTTCTATAAATCCATATTCCCATGATTAGAAAATATATAAGACAGCACTGCTCCTAGCTTTTAATTTTTAAATGAGGTTTATTGTTTATATCTAGAACTTCTTCATACATTTTAAATACAGCACCACTATTTACTTGCTTGAATTACTTAATAATAACTCTCCAGAATTTCAAGTAATCAAAAATAATTTTGCATTAGTTCAAAATTGTAAAGGATATGTCGGTTCTCTCAAAAGACCTCCCCCTACTTGTTTGTGTATATTATGTAAGTGAAAATAATAATGTGAAACATACTGGGATTGTTCTACTTACCTCTTACATTTTAAAGAAGGTGAAAATATAAAAATTATATTTAATGAACTCTCTTACTGATACTGTCTTAGATATGAATTAGTTTGTACCAATTTGATGTACTTATAGGATTTTGAAGACAGAATTTAGGTGGGGAGATGATCATTCTGGGATTGCTGGCAGTTATAATCGTCTAGCAAGCTCATGAGTTTCTTTCTGTAGTTTCTAATGTTCATTCTGGATAAAGTTCCTGTCCTGGATTTGATGAAACAGTGACTCTAGAGGCAGCCTCTTCATAAAACTCTTGAACCTTGGGGTTCTATCTGTGGATGATACACATTCTCCAGCCTGCTAGTGTTTAGAGGCTGCATTGTTGTAAGATCTGAGAGATAGCACCATGTAGTTCTAGGAATAGTTCTAAGATGGATGAATTAGAACATGATTTTCCAGCATCAAACAATTTTTATAAGCTCCAAGCTCCCTGTATTAAATTTCTTTTTGAACTGAGTCACCTATCATAATTTGTTTTCCCCATTGAAATCAGATTAACAATATATATGTAAGTTGTTAATTTAACTATTCCTTAATAATAATGCAAATAGTAAAAATAAACTGTCAGTTTACAGCTTGAAAATAATATTGATATAGATATACATAGATATTATAGATATGATATTGATATAGATAGATGATATAGATGTTTGTGTTCTCTGGGAAAATACTTTTATTTAAACTTCTATATTAGAATAAATTTTAGCAGCTTTTATTTCCTAATTAAAATGTTTCATATTACCAAAGTAGACATTTTTATATGATACAATTATCAACAGGGAGAAATCTTTACAGATGGAAAACAGCAAGTAGGTCATCTTTTGAATTACATTTACAATGTCTTCAGAGGAGAATACTATATAACAAATTTATTTTAACCATGTCTCTGTATTACCTGTATCATGATTCTTTGGGAAAAGATATTTCAAAATTCTAATGCTAAATATCAAGTCACTTAATTAGTACACAATTTTATTCATTTGTATGTAAGTATGTAATATTAATAGTATATTGACTCTGAAAATTATATTTTGGGAAGATGTGAGCTTTAAAAGAAAAAAATGTACAATATTTTAGTTCCTTTAGATTATTATTTTAAGGCCACAAATATAAAATTTTGTTTTCTAGTATAACTTACAATGAAGTCTACATACTTTTAAGTGAATTTATATTTTAACCTTCACATATGAGTTATCCTATTAATCACTGTTTACAAGCATTCAGTTCTTCTCGATGCTATACTTAACCAAGCCTACAAAGAAGATATTCAAAATTTTGCTATAAGATAGTATTTTATATTTTTCATTATATATCTTATCAGTAACATACATTACTATCATCCTTTGCTTAACTTCCCGAGTTTTTTCCATCTTCCATCTCAAGAGTTGTTAATCCTAGAATTCTAGGTTTCAATGTCTTTACAAATTACGACCACTGCTTAATTTTTGTAGGTCTTTCCAAATTCCATACCAATGAAACATGGCAGAAGATTGTTCTATAAGACCCACTGTACTTTTTCTAATCAATGTATATTAATAAAATTGGTCATTAAAATGTACATATCAAGGAAAGAGCATAAGGCATGGCATTGCAGAATAGTGGGTATAGTTAGTGATTGAAAATACGTGTGGTATCTCTAATACTCTAATGTCAGGTTTCTTTGTTGAAAAAATACAATACAGTTTCCTGTCAGGAACCTAATTGACATTTTGTGTTTTCTTACAAATCCCTAATATTAGACAAGTTAGTAATATATTTTGAAGAATTCTGGCAGTGTTTTCAGGTTAACCACTTATATTTAACTTTAATGATAACTCAAATAAAATAGTACTTCATATTATTGACTAACTCATAACATAGCATCAATATTATTAATTAAGTATAATTACCATTTTACAACCTAACTTACTTTAATAGCATTCATAATTATATTAATATTAATACAAGCTTGAATAGATGGGTGGATGTACATAATAGTTATTTATTTTCTGTATCACCTAAAAGTATGAGGGAGGAATTTTGATCATATTTAGCAAACATTATCCAAAGTTCATTGTAGCATCATTCAATAAATACATGATGAATGAATAAGTAAATAATAAATATTTGCATCTTCTGTATGCAAGATATCATGCTAAATCCTATGGATAACAATGTGAGAACAATCGATAGTCCCTTATATGCCAATGAATTGTAAACATATTAGATTAGTTGTCCTCTATTTGTAATTTCTTTATAAGTTGAGAAGTACAAAATGATATTTAGTGCTTCTGGGAAAAATGGAATAAAGTGAATCTGTTTACCCTTCTTGCTGAGCAAACAAAAAACAAAACGTCATTTTTTTCATATAGCAGACAGCAGGCAATGGCAAAGCGCATCCCTCAGAGATGAGAAACAAACAGGCTGAGTCCAATTATTGCCCAAGCATATAGCCTTGAGAGAGTTTATAGAGTAGGTGAGGGCATGAAGTGCCAGAATGAGGAGAATTAAGCTGCAAGGCTGAAGAGAAAAAGTTTTTAATGTTAACAGAACAAAATACTAGAAAAGGGAGAGCTGCATAAAGCGAAAAATTCTGACAGCTGTGTGGGATTCTCCACAAGTATTCAGCAGAGTGTGGGTGCATTCAAGTGGAAAATGCCTCAGATGGAGAAAGAAGTGCCCAATACACACAAATATGTGTGTATACATATATATGTGTGTGTGTATGTATGTATATGTATACACATACATTATACATAAAAAATCCAATACCCTATAAGGCAAAATTCACAATGTCTATCATCCAATCAAAGATTACTAAGCATGGAAATATCAGAAAAATACAACTTATTATGAGGTAAAAAGTCAACCAATCAAAATTGAATCAAAACCTACACAAATATTCAACTAACCAGAATAGGAAATGAACCATAATTCTAACAATATTGCTGATGTTAAAAAGTAAACAAATGCATGTAATATATAAAACAGTCAAAATGAAATTCTGCAGATGAAAACTACAGTGATTGTGATCAATAATACAATAGTTGGAATTAACAGCAGAATCAATATTTCAGACAGAAAAATACGTGAACTTGAAGGAATTTCAATGCAAAAAAGTGATAGAGAAAAAGTAACATAAAATAATGAGTATTAATTAACTTGGAAGAATTTCAAGAAATATAATTTATAAGTCAATAGAGTCCCTGAAGAAGAGAGAAGGAGAGGTGGTATAAAAGTATTTGAAAAAATAATGGCCAAATATTTTTTTTCAAATTTGATGACAGATACAAAACCAAAGATTCAAGAAGTCCAACGTTCTCAAACACAAGAAGCAAGAAGAAAATTAAATAGAGTAATATCATATTATAATTAAGTTGCCCAAAGGCTATAATAAGAAGAAAATCTTTAAATCAACCAGAGACAAAACATGTTACCCACAGAAGAACAAAGGTAAAAATGATTATAGATTTCTCATTAGAAATAATGCCAAAAAAGAAGGAATATCTTTAAGGTAAAGAATAAAATCTATCAATCTAGAATTCTGTATCTGGAAGAAAACAATAATTATGTAACAAAATTTTTAAAAATCCTATCAGCTGAAAATTTTATATTCCTCAAAAATATCATTCAAAATTGAAGGTGCAATAAGGACATGTGAAATTAATAGAATTCAATATCCAACAGACCCACATGTAAGAAAAGGTTTTGACTGTCCTTCAGGTAGAACAAAACTAACATGATATAAACATGGATTGACATAGCATTGTAAAAGTAAGTACATGGTAGAATATAAAACATTTTCTTCCTATTTAAATACTTTAAAAAGATTGACAGGCAATGTAAATACAATAATAACAAGGTACAGTAAAGTTTATAACATATGTATACATAAATTATGTGACCATCATAGCATAAAGTATGGGAAGCAAAGTATAAAAGGAAATACTTTTAAATTCTCATACCATGTGTAAAATGTTACAGTATCACTTGAAAGTAGACTACTTATTGACTGTCGATATTGCCAAGCAATATGTGGCATAAAACCTGCAAAGTATTAAAATATGTTTTCTTTCCTCATATTAGTGGGGATGACTATTGAATAGGGCAGGGATATAAGACATGAGCGTCCAGAAATAAGACTGGAGGAGCTTGCTCTTAAGCGACTTGAGATTCTCTGAACATCTAGTATTTTACAGTACTATAATTAACCAAGTTTGGAGAAGTATACATCGCTATACAAAAGAACTGGAGAATATAAGACTTATATTCTTGAATAGCTCATCAAAGTTTTGACAATAACTTAGACGATGCATTGCTATCATAGCAAAGCATGCTGACAATTGAAAATCCTTTGTTTTCAAGTACACTGATGACATGCCTCAAGCTGTTCTGTAAGTTCTATAATTGCGTGATTTCCGAATTGGTTTTCACTGACATGACTGAATCTTTCCGGAGTAATGCTTAGTAGACAGAAAGTTGAAAAGTGTTGCAGCCCTGCAATAAGATATTTTGCAAGTAATTACCAGAATGAGTCACCCTTCCGGATGGTGAGCAAAATTGATTTTTACTTCCTTTAAGAATTTAACTTCTTTTTTCTTTTAAATTATCTGGAAACCATCAATAAAGAAATGGTGCTGACCGAGTATTTAATCATATATTGTAAGGCAATGACATATGGGAAAAATGACTGACTTATTTCTTTCAAAATATGTTTGAAAAATATGGGGATGGAGACGAATAACTTGAAGTACCTTTTAAACTATGTCAAGATGTCAACATTATTTTTGGGTGAAAATGTTCTGTATTATTTTGAAAACAATGGACAAACACGATGTTAATAAATTAGTGTCAAAATTCAGAACAAGCTATATGCCCCAACTTTAACCCATTCTTAATGTTTAATTAAATTTTGTAACTACTTCTAAATAAATGATACAGATAGGAAACACACTCCCTAGAATCAAAATAAGCATCTTTGATTGCTTGCTTCTAGTTTTGTTTCCTAAAAGATGTCTTCCTGTGGTACAAATATTCTTTATGATGAAAACCTACCTAGACATAGTCATAGACAGAGGTGAAGAGTGAGTTCTTTAAGTCTGATGGAAATTATGACATAATAAACTATCAATAGTATGTTCAAGATTAAATTTAATATTTTTATATAAACAACTTGAAATATATTTTTGTTTTGCTCTTTACCCAAAGCAGCAGCTTATCTATATTTGTCTTTCTGTCAGTCATTCGTTAATTAGTAAATGCTAAGGTAGTTACCCTTTTGGGGGCCCTAAGTAGCATCTTTTTGAAGAAAGCTCTTCATTCTGCCAGCAAACTTGCATCACACAACCCTAGATGACAGACGTTATGTTATCTACTGGGAATATTGATTGTAAGGACAAAGTCACTCTCCCGTAGCAACTTGCTGGAAATGTGTTTTGTGGTGATAAAAAAAAATGAACTGACACATATTTTCTTCACTAATTCTTTCCTGATTGACTCATGGGCCAATGCTGGTAATTCTATGGAAGAAACATTGGTATAGATAGTAATTATGCAATCTGATCTGTGTAATTAAATATACAGATGATTTACTTGTTATGATACATCATTTCCCTTGATTTAGTATTTAAAAGTGGTTTTACCATTTCCTAGCTCTGTGATCTTGTTTATTTATTTATTTATTTTAATTTCTTTTTAATTTCAGCATGTTATAGGGGTACAAATGTTTAGGTTACATATATTGCCCTTGTCCCACCCAAGTCAGAGCTTCAAGCATGTCCATCCCCTAGACGGTGGTCACCGCACCCATTAGGTGTGAATATACCCATCCCTTCCCACCCTCCCACCTGTTGGACACCCAAAGAATGTTACTATTATATGTGCACATAAGTGTTGATCAGTTAATAATAATTTGATGGTGACTACATGTGATGCTTGTTTTTCCATTCTTGTGATACTTAGGAAAATGGGCTCCAGCTCTATCCAGGATAATACAAGAGGTGCTAGATCACCATTGTTTTTTGTGGCTGAGTAGAACTCCATGGTATACATATACCACATTTTATCCACCTACTGGCTCAGAGACTAAACAGGGCGTGTCATTATCCAAACAAAAATCTAAAAGTGAGAAGCAACAGCTGATCCAGGTCGGAAGGAATCAGCGAAAGAGCTCTGGAAGTATGGAGAGGAGCAGAGGTGTTTAGTACCTTCCCTGCACATGCATGGTTCAAGGGTCAGCCAAATCCTAGGACAGAATTTACACTGCAATTAGAGCTCCCCCTTCTTTGGCTTTTTGCTTTCTGGGATTCTCTCCTATCTTTCCAGTGACTGTGGTTGCCCTGAACTCTGTCCCCAGGTTCTTCGGAACATAAAGACTACAGGTTTTCTATCTGAGGTTTAGTCACCTTTTATGGCACTGCGGTGATATAGGAAAAACCAGAGCATCAATATTTTCCCCAGACTGTTTTCTCTTGCATGGCACTTCACTCAGTTCTTCTGACACCAGATGTTTGGGGGGTATTTCCCCACACACCAAGCAATCGATTCTCTGGCAGATTCTCCAGCAGACACCGACAGCTGGTATCCTCTAATTTAACTCAATTCTGACACTGGCTTCATGGAGATACAGTCAGATCCAACAAGTTAAGGGCTCAGTCCTCCAGAACTTCTGACCATCCTTCCAGGTGTTCCCATGGTCCCTTCCTTAGATTCAGTTAATTTGCTAGAGTGGCTCACAGAACTTAGGGAAAACACTTTTCTTACAGTTACTGGTTTATTGTAAAGGCTATTACAAAGGATACAGGTGAACAGCCAGATGGAAGAGAAGCATGTGGTATGTCGGAAGGGGTGTGGAGCTTCCATGCCCTCTCTGGGGTACCACCCACTAGGAACTCCTCTTGTTCTGCTATCGAGAATCCCTACCTCGAATCCTGTCCTTTTGGGGTTTTATGGAGGCTTCATCCACAAAATTACATCATTGGCCATTGGTGACCAACTTAACTTTCAGCTCCTCTCCTATCCCTGGAGGCTGGGGGGTGGGGCTGAAAGTCACAACCCTCTAATCCTGCCTTGGTCTTTTGGGTGCTCAGCCCCCTTCCTAAAGCTATCTAGGGGCCCCCAGCCATCAGTTTTCTCATTAGCATATAAAAGACACTCAGCTTTCCAGAGATTACAAGGATTTTAAAAGCTGTGTGCCAGGAAATGAGGAGGAAGACCAGATGTATATTTCACAACATCATAGGCATTGACATTGGCCTTTCAGGCTAAAAGTCACTGAAAACAAGAAAATTACCAGGTTCTATTCTCTCTTCCAAGATTCACCCCTCCCCTCCTCCGTTCTCCCCTCTACCAGCCTGTAAACCTAAATGCCTTCAGATCATTGGCTGAGGGACAGAGGTTAGGGAGGGAGTCTCGAGTTTATCATTTTTATCTAAGGGATGGTTGGATCTGGTAGGACCTTACAGAGCTGAACCAGAAGCAGAACTCTGTCTTCTACTGCATTATGCCTCTCTCTGTAAGTTTCTGTTTACAGGAAGGGTTCCACTGCTGAAAAACTAAACCAAAATTTGAAAATTCACTGTACTTGTCCAACTTCCTGCTAATTTTCTAACATCACTTATAAGTGACCTGCATATCCAGCCTTTGTTGTGAGCACTTCCAGTGATAGATACCTTGCCCTTTTTCCTCTGTGGTTTTGTTAGGTAGCTAGTGAGGGATTCTGGGTCTTCTAGGGACGAAAGTAGGTGCTGTTGCCCCCATCTTGGTCCTGCCCCACCCTAATTCTCCATACCTGGGGGAGGAGGGAATACCTTCCAAATTTGCCAATCAGAACTTGGCACACCAGCTGCGAAAGAATGCAGAGGACTCTCTAACCCATGGGCCAAACCACGTGAGTACCATAAAGTCTGGAAAGGGACCTGGAACCGACATGCGCAGTAAGACTCAGGTCATGCAGACCCCAACTGTCCAATCAAAGGGGTTCTATAGTGACGTTTTGAACATCGTATCTGGACACCATAAAACAAGACCCAGACCGTAACCAAGCTCTCTTTTTCTGCAGTGGCAAGGGCTCCAGTCATCATCTGTGGCATATGTATCATGCTTTGTAAACCTATGTCTTGCTCTTGCCCTATAGTCCTATCCTGCTGCCCCTCAATAAACTTCACCTTATGCTTGCCTTATTTTGGTGCGTCATTCTTTGGCCATGAGTGCCCTAAGAACCAACATTCCAGACTAAAACCTGACATGGTCTCTCTTCCCTCCTCTGCTTCCCGAGGCCCAGCAAAGGCTCTTCATCATTTGTCTTCAGTGGCAGAATTTTAGCAAAGCTTCTTGGGAAGAAAAGCTGACTGGATTCCAGCTGCTAAGTGTTGCTTTTCTTTGATGAACATTTCAAATGGATCTTTTTGGTGGAGGATGTATACAGCTGAGCCTTTATTTTGACACCTGGTTTATATGCCAAAGACCATGGTTGGCTTGGCATGCACCTTGAGGCATGTAGCATTCTAGAAGCCAGCCAAAGGAGGCCATCAGCCTGGTCTGAGTGGCTGAGACCACTCAGGAAGGAAGCCGGACAATGCCTGAGGTGATAGATACCTTGTGGCTGTGTTAGGAGATAACCCGAGGCACTGTGGTTTGGCCCAGATATGATGACAGATTGCTCCACTCTACTGGGTAAGCAAACCAAAAGAGGAGAGGAAAACTACTCTCCCCTGGACGTTGGACATAGAACTGGGAGTCCCAGAGCCTGCTCTGAATTTGCCTCTAGCTTCATAACATGTAAGAAGTCTCCTCACTTTCTATGGGGATTTTTCCACTGGGGGGATGGGTTTCACGGGATAGCTGCCAACTAAAGAGAAAATGTGCCTGTGAAGGGACGTGGCGGAAAGAGAAGTCATAGGAGCAGGGAGTGATTTGTTTATGTAGACAGTGGCTAGTATGGAGAAGAAATCACTGCTTGATTCCTTCATGTCAGGAATTTCTTGATGTCTGCAGGGTGGATCTCTGAAAGCATATCATTCCCCTTTGTCCCTTTGAGGAGCGGAGTTCTAAAAGGGTTTGCTCACAACAAACTGTGGCACTGTATTTTGCCTTAGCTTATTCCCTGATAATGGCTGTTTGCATCTTTGCGCGTCACCTACTGTTTACCACCCACTCTCCTAATAAAACAAAAAATAAACAAAAGTAAGATATGCTCTCTGCTTGTCTCTTTTGTGTTTTTAATTCATTCACCTTTTTTTTTATTTTAAAATTTTATTTTTCAGAATCCAGGGCAACAAATGCTACTGTGGATCCCCGGTCATTTCTTCTGAGACAGTTCAATGACAGATATGAACCATTCCCACTGGGGGAGGATGAGGAGAAAAATGAAAGTGGGTTAATGGAAGACAGGTTAATCTCCAGCAATAAAAGCAGTCCTCTTCAGAAACCGCCCCCTGTGTTCATCTCGAAAGATGCCTCCGGATATCTGACCAGCCCCTGGTTGACTCTCTTTGTCCCCTCTGTTTACACGGGCGTGTTTATAGTAAGTCTTCCGCTAAACATCATGGCCATCGTTGTGTTCATCTTGAAGATGAAGGTCAAGAAGCCGGCGGTGGTGTACATGTTACACCTGGCCACGGCAGACGTGCTCTTTGTGTCCGTGCTCCCCTTTAAGATCAGCTATTACTTTTCCGGCAGCGATTGGCAGTTCGGGTCTGAAATGTGTCGCTTCGTCACTGCCGCGTTTTACTGTAATATGTATGCCTCCATCATGCTCATGACAGTCATAAGCATTGACCGGTTCCTGGCAGTGGTGTATCCCATCCAGTCCCTCTCCTGGCGTACTCTGGGAAGGGCTTCTGTCATGTGTCTGGCCATCTGGGCTATGGCCATTGCGGGGGTGGTGCCTCTGCTCCTCAAGGAGCAGACCACCCAGGTGCCGGGACTCAACATAACCACCTGTCACGACGTGCTCAATGAAACCCTGCTCGAAGGCTATTATGCCTATTACTTCTCAGCCTTCTCTGCCGTCTTCTTTTTTGTGCCGTTGGTCATTTCCACCGTCTGTTACGTATCTATCATCCGATGTCTCAGCTCTTCCACGGTTGCGAACCGGAGCAAGAAGTCCCGGGCTTTGTTCTTGTCAGCTGCTGTTTTCTGCGTCTTCATCATTTGCTTCGGACCCACGAACATCCTCCTGATTGTGCATTATTCGTTCCTTTCTCACAGTTCCTCGACAGAGGCCGCCTACTTTGCCTACCTCCTCTGTGTCTGCGTCAGCAGCATAAGCTGTTGCATCGATCCCTTGATTTACTATTACGCGTCCTCTGAGTGCCAGAGATACCTCTGCAGTATCCTGTGCTGCAAAGAAAGCTCCGATCCCAGCAGTTATAACAGCAGTGGCCAGCTGATGGCAAGTAAAATGGACACCTGCTCTAGTAACCTGAATAATAATAGCATATACAAAAAGCTGTTAACTTAGGAAAAGGGACTGCTGGTTGGTTAAAAAGAAAAGGTGAAAAAAGTGAATCGCCTGAGGATTCTGTTAGTACCTGCCTAAACTAAATACCACCTAAAACAAGAATGTATCATTTGCACGCCTGCTTCTTATGAGAGCCATCAAGTGTTTATTTTTGCTAATCACCAGAAAAGATAACAAGAATAGAAGACAATGTTGTTCTTCCAAGGGAGTATTGCCGATGCTGTGTTAGTAACTGCATGTCACTTCTTGATATAGCTCAGTGACTTATTATATACATATATATGTACGCACACATGTATTATTTGCAGTGCAGTATAGAATAGGCACTTTGAAACCTTCTCTTTTTCTCCCTCGGCGATTGTAGAAATAATCTCCGATTCTTTGAATTTACATGCAAAGTCTAGGTTAGTGAAGTTTAGCCCTGAACATCTGAAGGTGTCCATCAATAGCGAGGGATTCCATAGTTTGGACTTACACAGCTTTTGCAAATACATGTATTTTGAAATTGTTTGACAGCAGTGTTTAAGTTATTGAGGGATAAAGCTTAGCACTATCTGTGTATAGAAAAAGTTCTAGTGTTTTAAAACATGTCAAAGTTTGATTTCTTAAAATTATTGAAATAGATTGAACAGCCCTAGTTTTGATATGGGTAGCATTTTTGATGTTTTACACACAGTAAATATAACCAAGACTGAGCATTAAGTGCCACTAGTGCCCACAGGCTGGCTTTCAGAGTAGCTCACCCCTGAGAGCTGCATGCTTCCACTCCTGATGGAGAACTCCAAGCAGCAGGTACACGGCAGGACCTTGTCAGACCCAGACTGGCCAGAAACCCTTCAGCTGAGCCTCTGTAGAGCAGCGAGGTTGGGACCACCGGGTTTGCTCCATCCTCCTGGACTTCCCCAAAGGGCTGGCTGTGAACTGATCACATTTACTAGAAACTGGCGAAGCAGAATGTGCTATCCCAGGAGGTGATGACCATGAAAGCCCTTGTACCCCTCTCAAGAGCAGAGAAAGAAGGCATGCTGACGTTGTCCTGCAAGGCTAGTTCTCACACGGAAGCACCGCTATGTGCTGCGAGCACTGTAATGGGTGCCAGCGTCCAGAGTGGAACAAGACTGAGACCTGCCCTCAAGAAGAGCAAAGGAGACGCCACATGGATATAATGTGATGTAGCTATAATCAGTATGTCATGTCAAGAAGTGCTTTTAGCCAGCTGTCACCAAGCATGTTTCCCACAAGCAAGGCCTGTCAGCTTCGAACATTTGGATTACTTTGAACATTGGGGTTACTGCTTCCTGTCGTTATAACTTAAGATGAAAACATAGCACAATACAGGACATGTACAAATCAGCACTGGGCATGGTGGCTCATGCCTGTAATCCCAGCACTTTGGGAGGCTGAGGCAGGAGGATGGCTAGAGCCCAGGAGTTGGAGGCTGCAGTGAGCTATGATTGCACCACTGCATTTCAGCTTGAGTGACCAAGTGAGACCCGGTCTCAAAAAAAACAATAGATTACTCAAATCAGAGGTTCTTTTAAGAATTGACTATGTCAGTCTAATTGGAAGTAACAGAAGAAAATAGAGTTGAAATTGAAATTTAGGAAAATTATACTTTCCACTTACATTTCTTAAGAGTTAATGAGATTATTTTAAAAGCATTTTTCAACCCCTGGATAAGTATTGAATATAGAAAATCTTTATGGACTTGCAAGTTAATTTGAAAATTAGTTCCAACGTATCTTTTTATGCTTATGAAAAAATAGTGGCATTTTAAGCAAACAAAAAAGGGGGAAAGTTGCAAGGCAAATGTTTATCTATTTAAAAGAACAAATTATTTCCATATCCCATAGATTAATTTACATAAAAGTAATGTAACAGTATTTGTAAGTAGAAGCTAAGACTGATTTTATTAATGTGGTTACTATATTCATTTTATCTAAATCAGTGGAGATTTACTGTCATTGTTCAGTCTGTATATTAAAATATTAATATGACTATCATTACTATACTTATAAAATATTATGTCACTGTTTTTATGTGCACTCTTAAAATGTAACCTATATTAATAAACATGAAAATTTGCTTGGTATCTGTTTAGAATAAATTATTATTGTATCTTTCTGACCCGGGCACACTTTAAGGATTTTACTAAAGAACGTTTAATGAAGAGGTAATTTGCAGAGGCATGGGCAGGTTTAAGGGAACCAACAGGGGATGGTGAAGCACCCCAGAGACTAGCAATTAAGGGAAGCTGTTAACCACCCCCAAAACCCAGAGGCCAAGTAGTCCATAGAGATCAGCTTTCTTGGGCATGGAGAATAGATTTGGAAGAATAAATAGAGGGGAAAAAAAGTACCATTTCTGCCAAAAGCATTGAATTATTAGCTCTCTCTCTCCCCCTTCTTAGCTAAATTCAAGATTTTATCATTGAGAATATATTCAGATTCCTGGATTATAGGTATCAAGGACAGTGTCTGCAGTTCTTTCCTGGTGAGAGACAAACAAATGTCAGAGCAGGGAGGAAACCCATACCTTGCTGCCTTCCCTGCCCCAGTGACAACAATCCTTTGCCACCTAACACTCCCTCAGGCAGAGGGGAGGAGGGGAAATTTAAAGCAACATGACAAGTTCCTCAGAGTTGAAAAGTCAAAAAAATTTTTTCTAGATTGGTAGTCAATGGAAAAATTATTTCAACTAAACAAGAATTTTGTTAACACAGAATTTTTAAGCTAACACAAAAACACTGTTCAAGTTTTTGAGGCCTGGACTCTGCACACATGCTTCATAAATAGCTATATTAAATGAAGTCAGATGGTCATCTCCACTCATGGCCACCAGAAATAGGATCCTCACTATAACCAGAAAGTGACCTTTAAACTCTTCTATCATTATTTTTCAAAATGTGTTTCAGTTCAGAAAAACACACTTGGATTTTCTTAACACAGAAATGTTTTTTCCACCAAGTCAAAAATAGCATTTTTAAGGAAATGGAATATTTGGCTGTTGAATGTACACTTGGAAAATTTTAGGTTATACCTTTGAATTTAAGAAATCAAAACTGTTGGCATGTCCTTGAGGAAGTCTTGAGCTCCAGAAGCAAAGTGGAAAAGGTTACTCAGTGTTTATGACCAAGTTTCTGAGGCCTGGACCTTCCACTAGTAGCTGATCTTCACGTAGTGCTGTGGAGAAAATGAAGGGGGAAAA
>CAUYRT010067074.1:0-11038 GCA_963574885.1 Lepilemur ruficaudatus | reverse complement strand
GGCTAGAGTGAATGCCATGGCTTCAGCTTAGCTCACAGCAACCTCAAACTCCTGGGCTCAAGCAATCCTTCTGCCTCAGCCTCCCGAGTAGCTGGGACTACAGGCATGTGCCACCATGCCTGGCTAATTTTTTCTATATATTTTTAATTGTCCAGCTAATTTCTTTCTATTTTTTTAGTAGAGACAGGGTATCGTTCTTGTTCAGGTTGGTCTCCTGGATTTTCTTTTTAAATAACAGAAGAAAATTTATATAGGTAGTACACATTTGTTGTAAAAAATTGAAAATTACAGATAACAATAAATGAAAAATAACCTGAAATTGTATCATCCAGGGAAACCTTACTGTAAACATTGTGGTTGTGTATACTTCTAGGTGTATCATGTACATAAATTTTATTAAAATGGCAAATATCGCATATTAAAGCTAATACCTAATAATCATTATTTGAATTGTCTTAAAACAAGCAACTGAAAGAAAATAATGTTTTGTGTGTGACAAAAAGTAGAGGTAAATCTTTTACGGTAATTGTATTCACTATGGAGAGGCCAGTGAGAGAGAATTCTAAATTGCCTATAATTCAATTTTCATGGGTTGTTTTTTAGTGAAATAAACTAGATTACCTTGAAGCTTAATTAAATTTAGTATATTGTACCTTGATTTATGGCTTAAGATAGAAAGTGGACCATGTGGGCACATTCAGATAGAAATGGGTTCCAATCCTTTGTGTCAATTACAAATAATTATTTTTGCTAGGGGAATTTTTCTTATATAAGCATCATGAAATCTTTTTTTAATGAAGTCTTTTTAAACATAACTATAATCTATTTCTAAAAGATGAAGACTTTTTGTTGTTCATCATACTAGCATTTATTAACCCTCATGGTTCTGTGTTAGGTGCTAAACATGCGGTAGTAAAAACAAATGTGGATAGTACTTTTTGCTCTGCAAAATGCACTTGCCTGTGATTTCTAGGCCCAACTCCCAGAGATTCTCATTGAGTACTTCTGGGATGCTCAGTTACAAAAGCTCCCCAGGTGATTTTAATGGATAAGGAGAGAAAAACAAAACGAACTCGTTTGGGTGCATTATCTACGTAAGTCCCTACCAGTCTTATCCCCATCTAAAAAGGGAGCCAGTAGAGGCCAAAGGTCGAACATCACACCGCTTGGCCAGAGTATGTATCTGTCCATCCACTTGTAAGTCTACTGCTCTTCCTCTCTGTCAGGGTGTTTCATAATGTTTCCCTTTTGGTTGCGGATTTATTTGTACTCATGTCTACCTATCTTTCCCACTACCAAAATCCTGATGTGAATATTTTCCTTAAAATAAATTAATGTCGTACAAGTTCCAATATATAGTGCACCAGTATGTGCAAAACTGTTAACAGTGACTCTTTGAAGTATATAATTACAGAAGACTTTGGCTTTTTACATTTTTCATTGATTTTTAAAAATTTTTTATGCCTCTTTATATTACATGCAGGTTCTCTTTTTTAGTAGTGATCTTGTGTCATCTTTGTATTCTGACAAAAAATTCTAAGAAAAGAAATTATGACCGTCAGTGGGGAGTCTTATTAAGATCAGGGTATGGGATTATTTGGAAGAGAAAGGACCACTAGCACCAGATTTACATCACTGGCCAGTGACCAGTATGACTGGGATATGGGTGTGGTCCAGAAAAAAAAATTACTCAGTATTTAAAGTGGGGCACCTGTGAGATTGGTTAGTTGAGCTGCTCACCACCACTTTTCTAAGGCTGACTTCCCTAGTTGTTGCAGAATGTCTACTGTAGTTCCAGGACACGTGCTCTGATAGGATAATGTCCAAAGGATGAAGAGAGGGTATCTTCTTGTGTATCCCCTTTTAAGAATGAAGAAACCTTTATCAAAGACCCCTAAAGTGTCATTGGACAAAATTATGTCAGATGCTTCTAGCCTAAGCAAGCCTCTGCGGGGAGAATGGTGCCGCCTCACCTGTGGGTTAAAAGTTAGCTGGCAAAGTTGAGACAGCAGAGCAATCTCTCAATAATGAGTTGGTTATACTGTGGCACCCTATTTTGGGGGGATAGTGCCATCCAGAACAGAATGGCTGAAATGTTAAAATATGAAAAATTTGACATGAATCATGTATGAACTATAAGGGAGATATTTAGTCTAGAGAAGAAAACATGGGATTTAGTGGTCATAGAAAAGACCACAAATATTTTCACATATTTTATACTTTGTCCCTGGAAGGCTAAACAGATGACTTGCCTAGACTGAAGCAAGATTTTCACCTGGAGAGAGCAGCTGTTAGGATATTCTTTAATTATGAGTATTTCCACCATAGTATAGTTAAATATATAAAAAAGACTCATATATCCAGCACTCAGTTTTGTTAAATCTTAACATTTCCCATATTTCTTTTGCCTTAAATATATATATATATATATATATAGAAATAAAACATTACAAATAAGGCCTTATTTGAACTTTCCAGAAGTAACTCTTACCTTGATTTGGTAGTTTAGCATTCCCCATTCATGTTTTTCATGAAACTTGCTTAGGCTTTTGTTGGAGTTGTGATAAATATTTGTTAACACAGAGTGTTAATTATTTGAGCATATTATGATTTTAGAATGCCAAGATACTTGAACTGGAAGTAAAGTTAGCACCTTACTCATGAAGGTGTCAAATGACCCTGCTGCCCTCCCTACCCAGCATTGACAGCGCTTGAGTATTTTGAGCTTTTAAACTTTAATAATACACAAAAGCTCAGCATATATTCGTAGATCAAACACTTGTGTAACTACCACCAAGTTCAAGTAGAATGTTGCCAATATCTCCTTTCTCTCTCCTAGAAGTAACTATTGGTATTACCCTGAGTTTTATGATAATCACTTTTTGCATCTCTTTATAGTTTTACCTGCCAAGTATTTGTCCCTAAACACTATAGTTTTTCCTCTTTCTTAACTTCATATAAATGGAATCATTCAGTATGTATTTTTACATATTTGGTATCTTTTCATTTTCATGAACACATTTTTGAGTCATTTGTATTTACTACAGCTGTGGTTCATTTGTTTCCATTGCTGTATGGTATTCCCTTACAGGAATCTGTTTTCTCTGTGTTTTGCCTTTTCACTTAATGATATCTTTTGAAGTTCTTAATTTTAAAGTAATCTTCTATTTTTTCCTTTTTTATTATGGTAGCTGGTTTTTATATGCTACTTGAGAAGTCTTTTCCTACTCTGAGGACATAAAGATATTTTCCTATAATTGTCTGTTACGAACTTTGTTTTGCCTTTCACGTTTGGAGCTATAATTTACCTGGATTTTTGTGTAGGTGTGAAGTAGGGGTCTTTTCCTTTCTGTTTTTTCCATATGGATATCTAACCCATACCATTTATTGTCAAGGTCATCCTTCTACTCTGCCACCTTTTTTGTATTAATAAGTTAGTATCTTTATATGTGTGAATCTGTTTCTGGGTTCTCTCTTCTATTCCACTGATCTCTCTGTCTATGCTTTATGCTTGCACCAAGTCCACATTGTTATAATTACTGTACTTTATACTAAGGTGGTTTTTGTTTGTTTGTTTGTTTGTTTTTTTGAGACAAGAGTCTCACTCTGTTGCCCGGGCTAGAGTGCTGTGGCGTCAGCCTAGCTCACAGCAACCTCAAACTCCTAGGCTCAAGCAATCCTTCTGCCTCAGCCTCCTGCGTAGCTGAGACTACAGGCATGCGCCACCATGCCTGGCTAATTTTTTTATATATATATATTTTTAGTTGGCCAATTAATTTCTTTCTATTTTTTTAGTAGAGACAGGTCTCGCTCTTGCTCAGGCTGGTTTCGAACTCCTGACTTCAAGCAATCCTCCCGCCTTGGCCTCCCAGAGTGCTAGGATTACAGGCATGAGCCACCACGCCCGGCCTGTAATAAGGGTTTATATCTACTAGATCAAGCCCTTCTACCTTGTTTGTCTTCAGTAGTGACTTGGCTATTTCTTAACCCTTTTCTTTCCATGTAAATTTGCCACATTTTACCAAAAACAAATAGCTGTTAAAATTTTGATTGAGACTGCATTGAATCTGTAGTTCAATTGGGAAAAATTGATGTTTTTCTATATTGAGTTTTCCAATCCAGGAACATGGCATATGCCTTTATTTAGGTCTTTAATTACCTTCAATGTTTTATAGCTTTCTGCGTAGAGATTTTGTATTAAATATATCTTTTGTTAGATTTACTTATAGGTATTTGATCTTTTTTATGCGATTGTAAATGGTTTGTGTGGGTGTAGAAATGCAGTTGATATTTTCACATTGATCTTGTACCCAGTAAGATTAGTATATATATGCTAGTATACTTGCTAAAGCCTGTATACTAATTCTCATAATATATCTGTAACTTTGAATTTTTCTGAATATATTTGGTGAATTGTGACAGCTTTATTTTTTCCTTTCAATCTTTGTAAATTTTATTTCTTTTTCTTGCTTTACTGCACTGGCTGAAACTCTGATAAAATGTTAAATAGTGTGCAAATAGCTGGTATTTTTGTATATCTCCTCTCAGAAACTATTTGCCATTTATATGATATTTCTATAATTTTTGGCAGATACCAGACCTTCTGTCAGATAAAGCAGAAATTTTCTGTTCTAAGTTTGCCAAGGATTCTTTTTTTTTTTTTTTTTTTTTTTTTTTTTTGAGACAGAGTCTTACTCTCTTACCTGGGCTAGAGTGAGTGCCGTGGCGTCAGCCTAGCTCGCAGCAACGTCAAACTCCTGGGCTTAAGCAATCCTCTGCCTCAGCCTCCTGAGTAGCTGAGACTACAGGCATGCACCACCATGCCTGGCTAATTTTTTCTATATATATTTTTAGTTGGCCAATTAATTTTTTTCTATTTTTAGTAGAGATGGGGTCTCGCTTTTGTGCAGGCCTGACCTTGAGCGATCTGCCCACCCCGGCCTCCCAGAGTGCTAGGATTACAGGCGTGAGCCACCGTGCCCGGCCATCTTCTTTTCTAATATATTCACTTAAAGCTATAAATTTTTCTCTAAACAGACCTTTAGTGTGAGTTGACAGGTTTTGATATGTATGTATTTTCATTATCATTCAGTAAAAAATTGTTTTTTCATTGGGATGTTTTTGACTCATAGATTACTTAGGAGTATATTTCTAAATTTTCTGATAGATATTGATAACATTCAATACTAAATATTGACAATATTCAGTATCAGGAATGGATATGTGAAGATTTTCTGGTTGTCTTTTTGTTATTTATTTCAAGCTTGATTGCACTGTGGTCAGAGAATTATTTTGTAGGATTTCAGCCTTTTGAAATTTGAGACATGCTTTATGTTTAGGGTGAAATTTTCATTGTGTGCATGAAGGGAATGTGTATTCTGCAGTTGTTGCTTCTGGTATTTTCTATATATTATATACTGATCATGTTGTTCAGCTCTTTAATGATTTTTAAATCTCCTTTTTCTGTTACCAAGAAAGTTATGTTTAAAATCTCCCACTGTGATTTTACGTAAGTTTTTTTCTCCCTGGCGTTTTGACAGTTTTTGTTTTATTTTGAGGCTCTGTTGTCAGGTGTTTACAAATTTAGATTTGTTACCTTTTCCTGAAGAGGTGAGCCTCTCAGTTATAGTTTGCTTCTTTCTCTCCAGTAATGTTTCTGCATTTTATCAATATTTTTGTCTAATATTTCCATTCTTATATTTTAGATGTGGTTTTTATTAACTTACTAGACAGTCTTTATCTTTTAATTGGAATATTTAGTCCATTTACATTTAATGTGACTACTAATATACTTGGGCTTTCATCTACCTTATTTGGTGCTTATTATTAGTTCTGCCAGTTTCATTTTCTCCTTCTTTGGAATTGGTTATTATTCTACTTTGCTTTCTTGGAACGTATGTGTATAATTAAACAAAATAACAAGGTTTATAATTTAGGAAAAAGAGAGCTTTATTTCTCATAAAGTTTTAGCCTGTGGTGGCCTTTGCAGCAGGCTGGGAAACAAGGTTCCCAGTCACAAGCCGGGGCAGTTGCTTCAAGGGACAAAGGAAACAGGATTTTATACTGAGCAGGGTGGCTAAATATACATATTTAACAAGTTATAGGAGGAGTCATAAATATTGATGAAAAGGTGAAACATGCTCATGTGCAGTTGTGCTTTATGTGTCTCATCTCATCATGACTGGGAACTCAGTTTTAAGGTTTCTCTGGGGTCCCCTTGGCCAAGACCGGTTTGTTCAGTCAGTGGAGGGCTTAGGATTTTGTTTTTAGTTCACGTACTCTTTTGTTGTCCCTTTAATGGCTATTTTAGAAATTTCAATATCGTTCACTTAACAATGACTTATACTGATTGGTACTTTTCCCCTCTTCCTGAACAATACAAGGACCTTAGAACACCTTAACTCTCTTTAAGTCCCTTCTCAACTTTTATGTCATTTTATGTGAATTTCATTTTAAACCCCACAAGACATTATACAAACCATGTTTTATACAGTCACATGAATTTAGATCACTGATTATCAACTCTGGAGGCACACTAGTATCATCTGGGCAGCTTTTCCAAAGCAGATGGCTGGGCCCCAGTTTAGACAGATTACACCAGGATCTCTCTTGAGAAGAGGGTTAGCTATTAGTATTTCTTTTTTTTTTTTTTTCCTTTTGAGACAGATTCTCACTCTGTTGCGCAGGCTAGAATGCTGTGGCATCAGCCTAGCTCACAGCAACCTCAAACTTTCTTGGGTTCAAGAGATCCTTCTGCCTCAGCCTCCCGAGTAGCTGGGACTACAGGCATGCACCATGCCCAGCTAATTTTTTCTATGTATTTTTAGTTGGCCAATTAATTTCTTTCTATTTTTAGTAGAGACAGGATCTCGCTTTTGCTCAGGCTGGTCTCGAACTCCTGAAATCAAACGATCCACCCACCTCGGCCTTCCAGAGTGCTAGAATTACAGGTGTGAGCCACCGCACCCGGCCTAGCTATTAGTGTTTCTTAAAAGCTCCTCAGGTAATTCAAATTTGCAGTGAGATTGAGAACCTCTGATTTAGTTTTACAGATTTATTCATTCTCTTTGTTCTTCATGGCTTTTGCATCTCTGACCACCTTTCTGGGATAAATTTTCATCTTAAACATTCTTTAAAAAAGTCTTTTTAAAGAGCAAAGACATTCTATTATAAAGACATCTGCACCCGAATGTTTATGGCAGTACAATTCACTATTGTTAGGTCGTGGAAACAATCCAAGTGCCTGTCAATGCATGAGTGGATTATTAAAATTTGGTATATGTTTACAATGGAATATTACTCAATTTTAAGAAACGACAGTGAGCTAACACTGCTTATATTATCCTGGATTAAGTTTAAGCCATTATTAGAAGTGAGGTGACACAAGACCCAAAGAACGGGCCCCCTTGTACTCGCCATCAAATTGGTATTGACTGATTGACACTATTGTGTTTAAATGGTGGTAGTGTTCACTGGGGATTTTGGGGGTGGCAGGTAGACCCACATCCAGGGGATGTGGTGAACACTGTGAAGGGGAGGGGTATGCTTTAAGTGTATTTGGGGATGGGTATTAGGGGTTCTCAATGGGGGGTGGGAAATCCTCTAAAACTGATTTATATGAATTGCTCTACAACTTGGTAAATTTACTAAAAACCATTTAATTGTACATTTAAAATGGAGTAAAGACATGATATGTAAATTACACTTCAATAAAGACAAAAAACCCCACAACTTTCTGATTTTTGCCATTCTAATGAACAAGAAATACTATCTCATTTTTGTTTTAGATTTACTCAATTGCTAGCAATTCTAAAATTTTTTTCATGTGTGTTTTTTATTTAAGTTCTTATGTGTGTATTCTGTGCTTTTTTTAATGTTCTTTTTCATGCATTTTGCCCATTCTGTTGGATGTTCTTTATTATGCTTTATAGGAATTCTTTATGTATTCTGGAGAAGAATCCTATTTGTATACATTAACATAGAGTTACATATAAAATATCTAGTGAAAAAACAAATTGCAGAATGATGCATACAGTTTGATAGAATTTATGTAGATTGTAAAATGGAGGCAGTCTTGTGCAGAGTTAAATACACTCACTTGCACAAACACGCACACACCTGTGCCCCGCCCCCGCCAGCCCCTCCGACACACATGGACTGGGAGGGTTTGCACCAAGTGGAGCGGGGAACTAAAGCCACTGCAGAGAGTTGAAAGATATTTCACTATACTGTTCTGTTTCTTTCATGTATGTATATACGTGTGTATATGTATGTATGTATTTTTTTAAAAACCTAAGATGAAAATGGAAAAAAAATCTTTGTTTTAAAGAGAGATGGTTTCGAGCAAGATTACAGCAAAGAGACTTATTTAGAAATATCAGGGCATCATAAAAACTGAGCATGAAGTTCAAGAACATCAGAGCCAGCAAAACAGGGCTGCACCAGTGATACAGAAAGCAGTTTGCCATTTTCTCCTTCATGAAAAACAGAAAAAATTTACTCGTGGAATCACTAAAATTCAGGTAGCCGAAACTTGCATGGTTTTAGTTCAAAACTTTAGTTTTATCATCTATATGATATCTGATACATCAAAAATATAGTCAAATACATTTTCAAAAGCTAAGAGGTTAGACAGTAGAATAACTCATAAACACTATACTACATAGCATAATTTCACTTAGCATAATTCATTGCTAAGCTCTTTCTTTTAAAATTCCCTAGAGGAGGCTTATGATCAAGAAATAAAAACATATTTTAACATTTTGAATAGATTTTAGATGTCTTTGGTCAATGAATGATGCCTAGTTTACATATAGGAATATTATATGTATTTCTTTTTCATAAAATTGATTTTGCTATTTATTAGAATCTGAATTGAGATTTTAATTGAAATGTATCTGATCATGTCATATAAATTTACTGAAAATATTGACATTGTAGAAATAGATATAGATATAAGTTCAAAACATTATTGACTAATCTTAAAATTACTGTTTTATCTCTTTAAGGCATATGGAGAGGCTATTCTTGGAGGAAGAAAAATGACTGTACAAAAATTAAAGCTATACGCCTACGTCTTACAGTTGTTAATAGGGAAATTCGGGAGGAAAACAAACTCTACAGAAGAAGTGCAAGAGCAGTTCATAACCTTTTGACATATAAGCACTTCTCTGGCATTCTTGTAGCTTTCAGCATCTAGGTTAGTTTGTTTTAACAATATTTTGTGTAAAATTAGGAATACATTTTTACCTTTGAACGTTTAAAAATATTATAATAGTACATTATAAGCTCAAACTTCATTTTTTTTGCTATAAATTTACTTGTGTTTTTTCCCCCTTTCAGAGGTAGTTACTAGGTTGTCTACACTTTGTTGTGAGAACATTGCCCAGAGTGCTGCAATTCCTAAAATATTTGTTTTGATCCAAAGTTGTAATCGTGGTGTTCCCTGCATGGAAGTCATCAGATATGCTGTGCAAGTCTTGCTTAATGTAGCTAAGGTAGTTTTCCATTTTAATAATGAAATATTCATCGGTCAACAAATATGATCCTGCCTATTGAGTTTATGATTGTTTACCACTAGTACTTAACTCTCTAAGTTAAAACCACTTTTATACAAGAGTCTTAGGGGGAAAGATGTTTAATCTATTAACATAACTATGGATAAAAACACTAATTTTTTATGATTTTATTTCCTTTGCCTTTGTAATAATGATGATTATTTTTTAAGTACTTAGTACATGCTAGTATTTTTCATGCATTGTTTAATCCTTACAGTAATCCTCTAAAGTAGTTCATATTGTTATTCCCATTTTATAGAAAAGGAATAATAATAATTATGGAAGTTGGGTTCCTTTCCCAAGAACCTGAGTGTGATAAGTGGTATAGCTGAATTTGGATCCATTTCTGTCTGCCTCTAGAGCTGGTGTTGCTGCTTACTGCATAGTATCTAAACCTTATTACCTCACTATAATCATGTCTAGCAAAACATGATAAAGAAAAATACTGCTAAAACTTAGTTACCCTGTAACTGTTACTCTGTGTATCAGAATTTAAGTCTTTTGGCCTTGGACTGGTACTGATATCTATCTCAAACTATATCACATGCCATCAAAGTTATTAAGATAAAAGATTTATCTTCCCTATCCAACCCTTCAATCACAGCTTTACCCGATTTTCATATTGAGAGGTAGTGGTGAATAACATAGACTGAAGCCCAACTACCTGGGTTTGAATCCCAGCTCTGCAGCTCATTATAGGTTACTTACCTTCTCTGGGCTTCACTTTCCTGAACAAACAGTACCCACCTTAAATTGTTATGGTGAGGATTAAATGAGTTAGTATACATAAAGTGCTTGATACATAAACATGCCATATACATGTTAGTTATTAATGTTTTCTTGTAATTTTTATCTTAGTATCATTATTATTTTTTACCATGCAAATTTCAATATGAATCTAATGACACAGTTAGATAAATGAAGCATGAAAAATATGTCCTAGATTTATTAGTATCAAATTAATTTTGTTGTATAATATTTTAAAGCAGGCTCACCTCCCTCTCAAGGGCATGTAATAGGGTAACTGATCAGATCTTGCCTTTACCATTATCTTACCCTATGATTAACTATCACTGATAAGTTATTTTTTTCCTGAGACATTCTTTTTTTTTTTTTTTTACATAAGCTTATTTAAGATAAAAGTTGTGGTTTACTATCTTTTTTTTTTGTTTTTTTCTTTATTGAAGTATACTTTACATATCATACCTTTACTCCACTTTAAGTGTACAATTAAATGATTTTCAGTGAATTTACCGAGGTGTACAGTTAATCACATAAATCAGTTTTAGAGGAATTCCTTCCTGAGACATTCTTACTTTTGCCTTTTTTGTCTTCAATTTTGTGTTCATTTTCTGGGATTTTAGATTTGATTCCTTTTATGTAGAACTTTTACAAGTAGGTGGGAAAGAAAAAGATTAAAATGCAAATATACATGTAACTTTTAATTTCATCCTCTTCTCTTTAAGTGTGAAAAAACTACT
>CAUYRT010067071.1:0-17014 GCA_963574885.1 Lepilemur ruficaudatus | reverse complement strand
AAATTGAAAGACCTCTACACTTGGTATTATCAGACTTTTTTTTTCTATATATTTTTAGTTGGCCAATTAATTTGTTTCTATTTTTAAGTAGAGACGGGGTCTCGCTATTGCTCAGGCTGGTTTCGAACTCCTGACCTTGAGTGATCCACCCGCCTCGGCCTCCCAGAGTGCTAGGATTACAGGCGTGAGCCACCACGCCCGGCCCACTCTCCAGGATTTTAACTGTTGCCTTAAAACCAGACAGAGCGCTGACATCTGTACCACATACGGGGAAACTGAGCAGAGAGTCAATGCACCGTGTCCAACATCATTCAGTCATTCCCAGAGCAAGATGAGACTCAAACCCTTCAAAAAAAAAAAACTAATTAGAAAGGCCCTTTCCAAAGGCAAAGCTCCTCAGCCCTTCTGGCTCTTTGGTCATTGAAAACTCGGAAGAGGGGGAAACGCTCCAAAACAGAAGTCAGACATTCATGAGTATGTGGTTGAATCAAGTGCTTGACAGCAAAGTCGCTGCTACGGAGCAGGAGGGTTGGAAAGGGAGCCTGGGCGTTGGGCGCCTGCGCCCCGGGAGGAAACAAAATGGAGTCAGGGAAGTTGAGAACTGGGCGCTGGGGAAATTTCCGGAGTGTCTTGAGTTCGGTGTGTTTGGCCATCAGGTTGCAGTTCAGACTTTGTTACGGGCTTCCAGGACCCGGCGAGGATGAGGAGGAGGTGAAGAGCTGTACCAGGAAACTCAGGAGCCCCAAGCCTAGGTAGGGGGGCAGACCCAGGAGAATGCGGTTTAGAACTCACTTGTCAGCACACATACGCAAGCCCAGAACCGCCTGGCCCACGGCTCACAGGGGTCCTCCTAGGCCCCTAGGCTCCCTCCCCTCCACCCTCATCTCTCAGAGCCTTGGCCTTGGGGCCCTGGAGCAGAGTGCAGCCTGGTGCTGGGGAGGGGCTGGGTCAAACAGTCTGGAGGCAGAACGAGAAAAGACCATTAGGTCAGGCTGGCCCAGGCTCTGCCAGGAAGTCCGTCTGGTGAAGGCACGAGGCCCCTCTTCTTCAGCTTAAATGGCCTGGTTGGTTTGCTCCTTCATCCAAACAATTCCACACTGAGCACACAGTGGGTGCAGGCACCACAGGAGTGAGGAGTCTGGAACGATCAGTCACGAGGGAACCCGGCTCAGCAGTCAGATCCGGACAGGGAAGATGCTTCCACGCCCGAGGGAGGGAGGCCGAGAGGAAAAGACCATGCTCCTTGGCCAGGCCAGTGACTTTCTGATCTTCCCCTACTGATCCAGAAGCTCCTGCCGTGCACCCCTCCCACCCACTACAGAGCCCTACATTTGTAGTCTGGCTGCACGAACAAAAAGAAGTAATTTGGCTTAGGTAAAAAAACCTCCAAACGAAACCATCACTCAGCTTAGAATGAAAAGTGACTCTGGGTTGCCTGGAGCAGGACATTTTGCTTCACCCTGTAAGAAGGCAGGTGCCCCCTGGGTGAACTCACCCAGCAGAACCAGTTCTCGGGCATGTTTTCAGACACACCGATGAAGTGTGTCTTCTGTCCCCACCCCCTTCCCTCCATCCTCCCAGCCTGCCCGGCCCGGAATCATGCGCTCGCCACCTTTTCTTCCTGTATAGCTTACACGAAGGGGAAGCAGCCAGAGCAGGGAGGCAGCAGAAGCCAGGCTTGGTGGCCGGCCCACGGCGCAGGGACAGAGTTTGCCGAGTGGTGAGGTAGCCGTTGCCATCTGCAGGGCACAAGGAAGGCCTTCAAAGATCAAACCTAAAACCAGCCAGGCAGCCCTCCCCACACTGCCTAAGGAGAGGACACCACCTCCTCCTTTGCATAAGGGAGGGCCAGCGAGGAGCAGGGATGCTAGGAGGGGCTTCCTGGAGGAGGTGGAGCCAGAGTTGGCTTCCAGAGCACCTGCTCTCCTTCCTTTCCCCATCTGACCTTGCCCAGGAACGGATCGCGCTGAGACCTGGGCAGGGAGACACGGGGCTGATGAGAATGGGTCCTAGGACTCAGTGGGACCCTGGGGAAGCAGACGACGTGACACTGGGTCATTTGGAAAGGGGCACAGACACAAGGTGTGCAGCAAGGAGTTCAAGAATCATCCTAAAACGGACGAAAATTGGTCCACGTTTCATTATCACCACGTGCTGACAATCCTAAACAGAGTCAGGGACAAACGCACCTTGCTGCCAGGGAGATGCTCCTGCCCCACCCTCCCGTGCTTGAGCGGGGGCTGGGCCCATGCCTCCTCCTTAACTGACTGCAGAGTGGTCAAATTACCTCCCCTTGCTAAACCTCAGTCTGCTGGCCTGTGAGGCAGAGAGGGTGATCTGCAGTGTGTAAAATGCACATTGCACCTCCCACAGGGTTATTGCGGGGGTTACATGAGTTTGCACATGTAAAGACCTTAGAACAGTGCCTGGCACGTAATAGGCACTCAGTAAACGCCAGTTACTAGTACTGTTGTTGTTATTAGTGAGGGCAAGTTTAAGTCGTAGGAAATTAACTAGACTTTGGCGACCAATCGTCAGCGAGTTCTGATCCGGCAGACATGTGCCAAGAAGGGAGTCAGTGGCTGGAAGTCACTGCGGTTGGGCCCTAAATTATCACCGAAAAAGCCGCCAGGTACCAGGCCCCTCCGAGAGACAGCCAGAGAAAATGCTCCAATGTGCGCGCCATGTCAAGGCTCTTGCACTCTGGGAATTTTTGCTGTCACCAGACTCTGCGAAAGATTTGACGTGCCGGAAAGTACAGCTGGGTGAAAAGAGATTCATGAAGAGGAACCCACCAGGAAAGCCCCAGGGGGAAAAAAGTCACAAAACAGCTCTTCCCAGAGCCATTGAGATCTCTGAAGACCGGAAAACACACACACACACACACACACACACACACACACACACACACACACACATGCCCTACCTTCCTAGAGGAAACTGCCTTGTTTTTCTAAATTAAATTAGAAAAGCTTAGGAAAGTACCACTTTACATAAGAAATAAATGAATCCATCATCACAAAATAATATACCAGATGAGAAAAAATATTTTTTCTTCCCCATATATAAAAGTTTCAGTCAATCCATAGGTGTTTGATCCATGGTAGATTTTTGATAGGAACTAAATTTCCACATTGCTGGCTTTTTGAGGCTGATTATGCCATTTTAGAAGCCTTTCCCGGCATCTCTGATAGAGGCACAGGAACCAGTGGGAGGGTTTTTCCTAAATGTGTTGCCCTGTACTCTCCTGCTCTGAAGTGTCATGTTCCTGTTGGTCACACAGGCTTGGGTTGCTCCGTGGGGTCTGCCCTATCAGAGTGGCATGTCTGAGCCCAGTGTCACTTACGTTTCTAAGTTCTATGTAGTGGCCTGGCCCAGGCTCTGTGGTTTAAGGGGCTCAGCCTCAGATGCGCACGTCTGTTGAGAATTTGGACCCCAGGAGCAGGGTATTTAGGCCGGAGCTGGGGTGGTGTCAGTCTGCAGGTGCAGCTGCAACAGCGCCTTCTCTCGGTGGCAGGGGTTTCAGTACTGACACAGCTCGTGCCTCAGGGACATTTTGGACTTGGAAGGGAAGATTAGCTGCCGCTCAGATGGCCCCACGTCGGCAACTCTCGGGTTTTGTCCCCATCTTATTCTCTCTGCCTTCTCTGCAGGGCTCTGTTCCCCGATCACCCGGCCCTGGGGCAGCCCTGTCTGCCCGGGGTACCAACCGTCACACCTGGAACCTGCCTCCTCCCTGAGGGGCTTCCTTCTCCTCTGCTACCCAGTGACCTTTGGGCTGCTTCCTCGTTTTCTGCCCTGGTGAGTCAGGGATGCCATAAACACCAGGGACAGGCAGACACTCCCAGTTAGGACCGTCGCAAAGTTCACCGTGACAGAAGCATAAAATGTGCATCCCTGGAGGGCCCTGCCCGGCACCTGCCCCCCTGCCCCCGACTTATCTCCACCTGCACCCAGGGAACAGGTGACAATGCGGTGAGCAAGGCTAGGGCCCCCACCTGTGCCCTGGCCCTCCCCTCCTCTCCTGCCCCTCCCAACCTGAGTCTCAGCCATCTGGCTTCTTCTCCCCTTTCAGTCCCCCCCCCTTTCTGGGGGCACCTTCCTGTAACCCACAAGCTGGCCCACGTCTCTGCATCTTCACCCCCAGAGGGGACTAAAGAAACCCGCTCAGGATCCTTTGCGCCCCTCTGGTTTCAGCTTTCTCGTCTTCCTGCGTTAGGCGAGCGCCTGGCAGAGTAGGCTGCCCCCTCCGACTCCTCTTCCTCGCCTCCTGCTTGGCTTCATCGTGACGAGAACTGTGTGTGTGCTGCAGAGCATTTGGAAAGTAAAAGTACGCAAAGAAGAAACCCCAAGTTGTCCCATGATCCCAGAATCCGCAGATAACTGTTACTGTATTTTGGTATACTTCCTTCTAGAATTTGCTGTGTCTCTCTGCGTGATTATGCGGTATCGGGATGCTGTCGTATTAACACATACGGTTTCGCATCCTGCTGTATTCCTTTGTGCAGACAGTTCAACACAGGGAATGGAACCCCCCGGGGGCTATGTCGAGTCCTGCTGCTTTAATAAGCCTTTCCGTTAAAATTTCTTTTCCTGGTTTTAGCTCAGCCCCTTCTCTCCCCGCGGTAACACTTGCCCTTTAACACTTAGGCTCCGTTAGGACGCTGGCGCCAGTGACCTCTAACTGCTTCCTGGGCAGGACTGTGCCACAGAGCAAGCACTCTGTCAACAAGGTCTCATTAGCACCCGGCTCCTGGTAGATACCTTGCGGGCGGAGCCGGCCTGTGGCGGGTAAAAGAGCCACCAGAGACACAGACCCCGCTCAGAGGAGCGTGCCGTGCCCTCTAGAGAGAGGTGAGCCCCCACACACAGACCTGGAGCAACCTGAGAATTCCATGTGCCCGGGACACCTGCCGCCTGAAGCGGCTCGGCAAAGCCAGCCAGCGGTAAAGGCTGCGGTGGTCGCAGGGGGCTTCCAGAGAGGCGGGCCAGGGCCATACCTCTGATCGTTTCTCCAGTGCCTTGCGCCGAACTAGGACTTAAGGAGAAAGTCATTGAATTGATCTAGAATCATAAAGTTCCACGTCGAACAAACAATCCGACAGACGTTTGTTGAGTCCTGAGCCACCCCGCTCCCTGCCTTTTGATCTCTCCTCTCCCAGTTGCCGGTTTGACAGCCTGCGGGGACCGTCCCACCCAACGGGGCAGGACAAACCAACCTGTATGTGGGAATCGCCTCCTTCTCCCTAGAGACTGGCACTTTCCCAACCCCAGAGCGTGGCTGCCAGTCCTGGGGCAGGCTGGGCCCCTTCTGGCCTCCCTGACTGAGAATGTGGTTTCTCCGAGCAAATGGATTTTCGGAGCGGAGGCATTACCGCCGGTTTCCCAGGGGCTCCCTTAATGTGCTGTGCATGCCTCAAGCAGCCGGTTTCATCAAGCATTTCATTATCCTCCTTGGATATATTACTTTTGGCTTAGGTCTCAGGAGACGGTTTATTTCCTCCTTAACAAATCTTAATTATTTACAAGCAGTCACCGAGGCCTCAAGCTGGGTCGCATCCCCGACCCATTTAAGGAGGTTAAATGACCTCTCGTCTTTCCGTCGGGGGTAGCTTCCAGACTCTGCTTCCCTTCTCCGGGGCTCCGTGGGTCCTTTATTTCATTTTTGATCAATTTCTAGTGATTCATAGGGTAAGTTCTTCCACCAGGTTTCCCTGGTTATAAACCCTACTCATCCTTTAAGCTTTTCTATAACTCGTTCATTGGCTGTCAAAGAGCACTTGTCTGAGGCCTCTCACGTGTTGGTCGCTTGCTGAGTCCCGGGGATTTGAAGGTGTGGACAACTGTAGCGGGGGAGGAGAAGGACGGCAGCCTGGAATGCACGCGGGGTCCTCGCTTGTGTGCCGGGGCGAAGGCTACGCACGCTACACTGAGTCACGCGGCCCTCTCACGACCAGCAGGTAGATAACATGGTGCTGCTCGTGCTGCAGTGGGGGAAACTGAGGCGCAGAGAAGTCAATGCAGCTGCCCAGGGTCCCCGCAGCCGTGCAAGGTTAGAAGGAGGAGCCAGCCTGGACAGTGCGCCCTTGGCCTCTCTGGCACGCTGCGTAATAACAAAAGTTTCATGAGAGAGAAGCACCGGGAGGCAGGCATTAGTGGGTGACAGAAAGCACAGAGTTATCAGCTCTGCTTGGGAGAGTTTGACGATTCTCTTTAGGGCAAGGCATGTGCTCACAACGCCTTCTTTTGAAAACTGCTGTCATGCAGTTTTATGATTCCTTCTTCGCTTTCTGCCAACACACTTGTGCTTCCACTTGTACAAATCTCCGCCCCGGGAGGCCGGCGCGTCAGCCCGTTAGCGGTTACTAGCACCTTGCAGTGAATCGGCTGATCGGATGGATGCTCTTCTTGAGAGCCTGGAGAAGAAAGGACAGTGGGGTGGAGGGTGAGGAGGGAAGAAAGAAAACTTCTGGAGCACGAGGGGCACAGGCCAAAGGATGCAGCAACGGGATGGAAGGGCTGCAACCGCCGGATGCAGCAACAGGATGGAAGGCAGCAACAGGATGGAAGGGCTGCAACAGGATGGAAGGGCTGCAAGGATAGAAGAGGTGAGGGAGAGATCAGCTGCCGTGACCGCCGCCAGGCATATAGGTAATGACGTCTGGACGGGCTCTCTGAACAGGGTAGAGAGCTACAGCTGGGAGCCGGGCAGGTGGCATCGGAGAGCCCGGCTCAAGCAAACACCCTTCTGATGGGAGATACCTTGTGAGTTAAGATGAAGAATGTGTTTTCTGGTAGATGAAGGTGGGGGAAAGACCACTGGGGGGGGGGGTCTTTGAGGGTCACGTGATAAGCCGTGGCCACTTCTGAAACAGCTCGAGCAACTCAGGAAGCCAGCACTGGAACCGATTCCCAGACGCTCCAGGAACTGGTGTCCCCGTGAGGAAAGCATGCAGACGCCAAAGAGGGGAGAGCTGGCTTTTGACAGCTTCCTGTTCCTCGTGCCCCCCTACCCGGTACCCTCTGACTTCACAAGGCGGCCCTGCTGCTCAGCGCCCGCTCTGGGAGGGCGGCTGACTGTCACGTCACGAAGTACTGCGCACTGATGCACCAACAGCCCGCGTGCCTTAGCTGTCCCCCAGGAGCTACCTGCATTTTAAGAGAGAAGCGTGCTAATGCAACTGAGCTCTCATCAGGCAGCGGAGTCTCGCCAGCTGGGCGGTCTTCAGCAGGACATTTTCCTTCCCTGTGCCGCAGCCTCACCGTAGGAACCCTCAGGAGGAAACTGCTCGTCCTCCTGCCACCAAATCTACTGACCCACCTGCGTCCTGAGCCACATCCTGCTACCGTGGATGGATGGGTGGCCCCAGGGCCTTTCTGAGGCCTGCCCCCCCAGCCCCCTACTCCCGGTCCCCTTCGCTCCACAAGGACGTCACTCCTGTCCCCATTCTCTCTTGGCTCACTGTCCCCATCAATAAACACTGTATCAAAAATATTTCTTAAGCCATCAGACACACATTTTGGGAAAAAAATGGCACTGATTTCTCTTGACCCTACAGCCTCTTTTAGCCACTGCCGCCCCGCTTCTCTCTCCCCTTTTCAGCAACTACCATCCGCTTCCTCTCGCCCCGTGTGCTCTGGAGTCCACTCCATCCAGGCTCCACCCCCATCGTCCCACCGCATCCGCTTACACCTGCGCTGGCTTCCTTGCTGTCCCTTGTGCAGGGTCCAAGCTTACACCTGCCTCGCTGCCTTGCCCCTGCCATGCCTCTGCCTGGAAAGTTCTCCCCACCAGGAGGCACGTGGCTCTGTGTGCCAAGCATCTATTCCGCATAACAAACCACCCCAAAACTCAGTGGCTTAAAACAATATTTATTTTGCTTAGGGGTCTTCAGTGTGGGCAGGGCTCTGCAGGCGTAGCTCAGCTCTGCACCCCTTGGCGTCCGCGGGAGCGGCTGGACGGCTGAGTTTGCTCTTCTCCGGGTCTGAGAGTTGAAGCTGGCTGTCCCAAAGGACGTCAGTTGGTGCCGCAAACACCTGCCTGCACCTTCCTCTCTCCATGCGTCCGCTTAGCTTCCTCACAGAATGTCGACTGGGTTCCCAGGACGAGCATCTCAAGAGAACCAGGCGAAGCGTATGCCTGTTTCCAGCCAGGCTCAGAGCCACGTGGCATCCATCACCTGCAGTCACAGGTCCACCGAGATGCAAAGGGAGGGGACGCAAACCCCACCTCCCGACGGAGGAGGGTCAGCGTCACACGGCAAGAGAGTGTGCGATGGGAGATGCTGGTGGGGCCACACCCTTTCTCCCCGTTTTCTGATAAACTTACAGAAAATAAACTCGCCTGGGAATACCCCCCCCTTACCTCGATTTAATCTTCTTCATAAAATTCTTTACCACGTGTAAACGGTCCATGAATATTTGTCAAATAAATGAACAAACCATCATCACAACAAGAAAGATGGTGGGTAATGTCTATCAAGCGTTTTCTGTGTGCCAGGTACTCAGAAAAATATTTACCCATGGTACCTCCTTTCCTTTCCCCCGCAACTCTGGGAAGTGGGTATGAGGGCTCTGCGTCACTGATGGAAAACTGAGGCAGAGGAAAGTCCAACAGCAAGAGGGGAGGCTGAGGCTCAGAGCCAGGCAAATTCTCCCTGCCGCTGCGGGTGGAGCAGAGGGGACCGAGGTACCCGAGCTTGCCTTCGCCCCAGGCTCGGAGGAGAACGCCGCTGTGTCAGGGCCGGGGCCCTGGGGGAGCCTGCTCAGCTGTGGCTGGAGGGGCAAGGACGGCCCTGGGTCCCTCGCAGGTCCCGCAAGCGCTGGGGGGGGGTGTGTGTGTGTGTGACTGTGTCCCTTACGTTTCCCTCCTGTCTCCTACTTTCTTCCCAGCCTGGGTGACTGTTGATGCCATCTCTGTGGAAACCACGCCGGACGTCCTCCGGGCTGCCCGGGGAAGCAGCGTCACCCTCCCCTGCACCTACCACACTTCCACCGCGGATCGAAACGGACTCATCCAATGGGACAAGCTCCTCCGGAGTCATTCGGTAAGCAGCCGTGACGAGCGCAGGGGGTCGTGGGAGCGACCGTCGCCCGACCGTGGCCTCTTGGAAGGCAAGCACTGCAGAGTCTTTCAACAGATGTCGAATGGAACAAAGGTTAGCGCCCAGGCCGGGGTGCACGGGGGGGCCGTGGCGATGCTGGACCTATGGAGGGTCGGATCATGCCACCTTTATTTTGCAAAAGCCACCTGCCCTAAAATACCTTTCTGTTGGCCAGTCTCAAATGACCTAAATCGTACCGTTCAAGTCAGCCACTCCTTTTGATTAGCACGGCCCTCACTCTGAGGCCAAATTTTATTTTACAGAGTGTTTTTTTTTCCCCCTATTTGGATTCTTTTGGAGGGTGTGGAGGAGTTTAGTTTTATTTTCTAATTCTATTTTTAAATAGATGATATGACCCCACGGTTTGAAAACCAAAACATCACGAAAGGTGTGTGCTGAGAAGGCTCACTCCCACCCTGCCCCGCCGGTCCCCCACCTGCTCCCACACCTCACCCCTCTGTCCCCACCCTCCTCCACCCCAGGCCAGGCACGTACACGCACAGGTATCATGTGTCTGTGCACACATGCATATACATATATGAATACACATGTTTACATATACTACATACGTACTGTTCTGCACTTGGCTTTTTTCTCTTAACAATGTATCGTGGCCTCTTTCCACATATACGGTACATTTGTATCTATCTCATTTTTTAAACATTTGCAAAAAGTACTTCATTTTACGAAAGTACTATACATACCATTGATGGACGTTTGGTTTGTTTCTTATATTTAGCTGCTACAAATAATGCTGCGATAAATGTAAATATCCCTGGCCAGCCATGGTGGCTTGTGTCCGTAGTCCCAGGCACTTGGGAGACTAAGGCAGGAGGATCACTTGAGCCCAGAAGTTCCAAGTTATAATGAGCTATGATCGGGCCACTGCACTCCAGCTTGGGCAACAGAGCGAGACTCTGTCTCCAAAAAACCAGAAAAACAAGGTCTTTGAAAATGCAAACACTCCTGGCAGAAGTAAACATGAGGTCCCTGACCACTCAGAGCAGAAAGGGACTTAGCTTCTTCTCTGATGAGAGAGAAGGGGCGAGTAACCCCAGCACCCAAAAGAGACTTAACATCAGGTTTGCTAAATACCATGGTGAAAGAAGGTGCCCTGCAGTTCCTGCAAGCGGAAGGCAGCAGCTTTCCTCTTCGCGTTTTTATCCCGGGACTCTGGGAGCCCCCAGGAGAGGTGGCCATGGCCCATCAGGGTCCCTCGGTGCATCAGGCCAAGACTTGTTCCCTGTCCGTCTGGCCACTCTAGGACTTAGGTGTCCTGGGCCACCCCAGGGAAGGAGAACAGATAAATTCCAAAGGCAAGAGTCAAGTACACAAAGGGGGCTTGGAAGCCAAGGGTGGCTGCCTGGGACACAGTAGGTGCTGTAAACACTGGCTACTGAAGTAGGGAGAGTAGAAATGCACCGAAATGGAATGGGTAAGAGCGACGTCAGAGGTTACGGAGGTGGACATGTTGGGGTGAGAGATGGCCCCATTTACCAGCAGGCGCTCCTGCGGTGTGACCTGCCTACCTGCCCCCACCCCAAGTCTTTCAATGTTTTCACTAAAAATTCTTTTTAAAAATGCATATAAAACAGCAAAAGGGATTCACAAACGGGTAGCATGTGTCGGAGCGGCTCGTTCCGAGGGTCGCTCTGCAAAAGCGGAGGAGGGCGGTCAGGACAGGCGGGAAGCCCCATGCCGGGGCCTTGGGGTGAAGACCCAGCGGCCTTTCTTCTTCCTCCCAGGAAAGGGTGGTCATCTGGAACTTTGCGAGCAAAACCTACACCTACGGTGACCTGTATGAGAACCGTGTCAACATCTCGAAAAGCGTGGAGCAGGCAGACGCCTCCATCACCATCAGCCAGCTGACCATGGGTGACAACGGCACCTACGAGTGCTCCGTCTCGCTGCTGTCGGACCTGGACGGCACGTCCAAGGCACGCGCCCGCCTCTTGGTGCTCGGTGAGTGTCTCCGTCTCTCTCACGGGTAGTGGGAAGAAGGAGAAGATGGGAGAAGATGAAGCCAGAGGCAGCGCCGTGTCCTCCCCCCGTAGTCCATCCGGTGTGTCTCAGGGCAGGGGCCGCCGGTCCTCCCTTGGAACTGGAGAGTACTATGTTCTCCATGAACTACGCATGTCCCCCCACGGCAGAGGACAAGGCTGGCTTGGGGTGGGCCCCTGCTCTGTCTGGTGGTCTTTCCCCGGCAACTCTTCTCATTTTCATACCACACCTATAAAGAGAGGAAAGAGGAAACTCTTAAATTCTATTGCAAAGACTCACTGTGCCTTCATCTGGCCCTCTGAGGGCGGCATCGTGGCTCCCTTACGGGGAGTCCGCCTTTCCCTGTCCTGACGTCAGCGACCCGGTGCGAGCCCTTCCCACCACACCTGCACACCCTCAGCCCTGGACAGACACATCGTCAGCCAGGTTGTGCTGCCTTGGAAACACACCCCAAGATAACATTCTTTTCACAGGAAGGACTTTGTATGGGAATTTATAGTTCGGGAAGGATATGAAAGATCATCTACTTTAATAATCTCATTTTGTAGATGAGGCCCAGAAAAAGGAAGCAACGGACTCTGCTATTTGGTGAACACTCGGTCTACGTCCCGTACGAGAAACAGCACCAGCCCTGGGAGGCGGCAGCACTTTAAACCAACATAGTTGATGGTTTTTCGTTTTTCCCCCTACGTTACTTGACGGGATTTTATTTTTTAATCGCATAAGGTGGTTGCCTGACTTTCTGAAAGCATTATATAGTGAATCAGACTATACAGTTACGCACACTAGCACTGTATGAAGAACACCCAGGGACTCCTCCTCCCACCCTCCCACCAGTGAGGCGGCCAACGGCAACGCAGGTGGGCATCCTTCCATGCTCACGCCCGTCCAGCACGCATGCACGCGCTTACACACTTCTCTGCTTTTCTTTCTTCTCTCTCAAGAAATGGATTCATATTATAAAAATCACTCTGCAACTTACTTTTTTTTAAAACAGTGTTTCATGCATATTTCTCCAGGTGAACACACAGATCCACCTGTTGACAGCATATATTCCGACATATGGATATACCACGATTTATTCAATTGTGCCTTACTGATGGATGTGCAGGCTGCCTCCTTTTTTTTTTTTTTTTGTAAGAACAATATAATATACACCCCCCCCACATACACACACACACACATGCACAAAGGTATGTTGGGGGGGGTCCCTTAAACAGCTCCCATTTCCTTCAGCGAATGTTAAGCACTAGCGCGGACTCCACCCCCCCCTCCCCTGAGCATAAATGCCATCGATCCCCCTTCCAGGGCCAGAGGAATCAGGTGTCATCTGGGATTATGGAACTTGGTGAAACCAATGTTCTCCTTTTTTAAAAAAAAAAAAAGAGGAAAGAAAGAAGGAAGGAAGGATGGGAGGAAGGGAGGAAGGGAGGAAAGGAAGGGAGGAAGGGAGGAAAGGAAGGAAGGAAGGAAGGAAGGAAGGAAGGAAGGAAGGGAAGAAGGCAGGAAGGAAAAGAAAGAAAGAAAAGAAAAAGCAAAAGAAAAGAAGAGAGAGAGAGAGAGAAAGAAGGAAAGAACGAAAGAAAAGAAAAGAAATAGGGAAAGAAAGAAAAAACAGAAAAAAGAAAGAAGAGAGCGCGAGAGCCCATCTTGTACTCCATGTTAAGAAATCCAGTAAAAATTTTCAAAAAAGAAGTTTCCTTTCCCACCGGCTTTGCAGCGGGTCTACGTTTAGGCAGAAGGGCTCCAATCACAGGGCCCGGCCCACTTGGGCTGGGCGGCCTCCCGGTAAACTGAGGCCGGCCGGACGCTCCCAGGCGGCGCAGCCCCGGGCGCGGGAACGCGCGCTCCGCGTCACCGACCGTCTCCGTGGCCTCTGGCGCCCCCTGACGTCCGCGGCGGGAGTTGCAGGCTTCGCGCGGCCCGTGCCTTCTGCCTCGACTTACCCACACTCGGCTGGGGAGGTCGGACGGGCCCGCTGCGAGTGAGACGGCAAGGCCCGGAGTTCCCCGGCCCCCGCACGCGGGGAAGCACGGTCAGAACCGGATCTGTCCGATTCAAGGTCCTCGTAGTTTTTAGTGGGGTGGGGGCTGAGAAGAGAGACCCCAGCGAGGGGCCTGGACCAGCGAGACCCGCCGCGGGGCGGGAGGGGAGTCTGCGGGCTGAGGTCAAGGGCCAGCGGGGAAAGGACCTGACACATCCCTCCCCAAAGCTGAGCTCTTTAGGGGTAGCGGTCCCTCACCTGTCATTGTTACTACGTGCACCTCTGGAGAGAATCAAGGATTTGCTCTTTGTATTACGGTTCTCCCTTAGCAAGTGGCGAGTCTTTGGGTGCATGCAGACGCTTCTTTCCGCTTCTGTAGCTGGCGGTGGGCATCGGTCACTTTCTTTCCCTTTTTGTCCTGTATCCCAAAGAATCCCGGTCCTAGAAAGGATCTGGTACCACTCACGCACACTTAGGATGTGCTCTTGTGCAGACCTGGGGCTTCTCAGGTGGCCTTGGTATTCCGGGCCAGCTCTCTAATTGTGGAACACAGGCTTAGCCTCCTGTTTAAGGCATTCCCGAGAACAAGGGTGAGTGGTCTGGATGGGTAGCCAGGGATGCTTCTGGACCTCTAAGGAGCTCAAGAGATAAAGCCTGGCTCAGTAAGCCTGTCCTGGCGCAGGGTCCCCTGGGAAGTGCTCACATTCTCTTGGCCTCCAGGGACCTGCTTGCTGGGCCAGCAGGGTGGGCAGGAGGGCTACATTTTGGAGTGGTCCTCGGGCCAGGATAGGCGTAGCCTGGCCTGGAGCCTGTGCCTTTTAGCTTTAGGGACTTTGCACGCAGGAGTGGCAGTCAGGGAGGGCCTCTCATTTCCCTCCTGCTCACCCCTCACTATGGCAGCAGGAGGTGTCGGGCACAACCCACAACAGCCTGCCTGTTTCCAAGAGGAGACGCTGCGGCTGCAGGGCTAGAGGGCAGAGGTGTGTGCAGAGAGCTTCTCCCAGTGAATTCCGGGAGGGGGTGAGACAGAAATGCCTGCCTGATGCCCAGGGGCCCGCTGTGCACCTGGATTGTAGAACAAGCAGCATTGCTCATCGGGCAAGCCAGCCATCCAAGGGGACATGAAAAGAAAGATTGCGGATTTCCCTAAAATGGCACAGATGAGTCCATGGCACAGGGAGCTCATGTGGGCTGGTGGAGAGAGCCCTGGGCCTGGAGTCACAAGACCTGGGTTCTAGTCCCAGCTCTGCCAGGCCCCGTGAACAAGTGTCCTCTCTGGGCCTCAGTATCCCCACTTGTATAATGGCCACGTTGAACTACCTTTAAAATCCCATGACTCTAGAAAACACGTGAAACCACACCCTTTAAAGCTGCTATAGCCAACCCATGACGCTTCCCACTGTATATACTTCCTCTCTGTGATGGGGGCAGGCCACCAAGGAGATATTTTGGGGTGAATTGGTTTTATAGCATTACATCTCACCACCGAGCTATGGATTTCTCTGCCTGTAACAGACAAGGCAGCCCATGTGTGTTTGGGGTGGTGCCTGATTTATGCCCTCTCTGTGATCCTACTCTACACAGTACCACCCTCCAAGCCAGACTGTAGCATCCAGGGAGAAACCGTAATTGGGAACGATATCCAGCTGACCTGCCAATCAGCGGAGGGCTCCCCGGCCCCTCAGTACAGCTGGAAGAGGTACAGCATCCTGCACCAGGAGCAGTCACTGACTCAACCAGGTAACGGGGTCCGCGGGGAAGGTGGCCCCCACATCAAGGTGTAGCTGATTGCCTAGGGCTGCCTGGGGAGACCCGGGATGACCAATCAGATCCCCCTGAAGGCTGCTTCATCCTCTGATCCCTCCACCTTGCTGTTGCCACTGTGATATCTGGGCCCTCTCTCCAAGCACTGCTTTCTGATAATAATACTTATCAGAAATAATAGTTCTGCTGAGAAATAAGAACAATTGATATGAAGCACTCAGCAGAAGCATGTAACACGTGCTAAACTGTTTTCTCTATCCCCCACGCCTCTGTTCTCTTGACTAAGCTTGTACTGACAACCACTTGGTGCAGAAGCCCTGGGTGAGGGTTCAGTTTTGATTGTGACTATGTCCGCGGTGATATGCTTGTATATCGCTATGATTATGATTACGTACATGTGTGAGGCCCCCAGTCTAACTCTGCAGCTCCCCCCAAGGGGGAGGAATTTCCCATTTCCATTCCCATCCAGGCTGCTCCATCTCAGACTCCACTGACCCCACTGCCCGGAACACACTCCCCGTTATGGCCCCACCCAGTGACCCGTCCACGTCCCATGAGGGTCCCGGGTTCCAAGGGAAGGAGATGGTGGGTTCAGCTACGGTTCCCAGGAGACCCCTTTTGTGTTGGGCAGCTTGGTTTTTGACCTTTCAGTCAGGAAACAAACTGCAGGAGGATAAAAAACAACCATATGAACATCCTACTGTCCTTACTCCGGAGCCAGTGGGTGTGGAAATACCCAGGTGGGACCCCTGAGCCCCCCGTGCCCACTGCTGCACCCAGTCCCCTGGCGATCAGGAAGGACAAGGCCTGGATGGCGTCCGCTGGATTTAGCTGCCGGGGGGTCTTTCCGGTCAGTGTGGGTGGAAGAGGAAGCGGGCGGAGGGAAGGTGCAAAGCCAAGCCGGCAGGGCACGCAGCTGCCCCGAGAAGGTGAGGTTTGGGTTGTGGGAGGAGCCGGTGTCCAGGTGAGGCTGGCCGGATGGATGCACACACCGGGTTCACGCAGACCACGATGGGCTTTATCACTCCGACTTTCACTCCTTTGGTGGCCAACCAACTACTTAACAAAAACAGAATTAGGAGAGCCCACTCGACCTAATGTAAAATAGAGGGTGTAATGTGGATTTCAACAAGCTTCTAGCTTTGTTTACGTGTTTCTGGTTGGCAAGTTTTTATCGAATGTGTCTGGAATTTTCATTGAAACCACCTGGCAGCTCTCCTCAGACTCCGGGGCCTCTTCCCTCCGGCCCGTGAAGGACCCAGTGACTTCAGTGGTGGTCCTGGTAGGTCTGCTAGGGATGCTGGTTGTGTCTGAGCTTCCTTCCAGCAAAATGTTTATGGGGCACCCACAGCTGCTGCAGGTCGCAGGTGATGAGCGCCAGGACAGTGCTGGTGTAACACAGAGGATGGGTAAGGGGATCAAAGGTTTCTCCAAGGAGGGGCATGGGGGCTGGCAGGGCAGCACAGTAGTTAGGAGCATGCCATGGGCTTGAATCCCGGCTCCGCCACTTGTTAGCTATGTGGCCCTGGCACATTACTTAGCTTCTTTTATTGCCTTAGTTTCCCCACCAATGAAATGGGCGTAATACTAGTTTAACTTCATAGGGTTGTTGCGACGTGCCTGGTAGAGAGTAAGCGCTCAATTAATGCTGGGTCTTATTAGCTGTTATTTGAGCTGGGTCCTCAAGGATGAGCAGGCCCGGCAGGGAGAACAGCACAGAGATCGTGACTGTCGCGGGCGGCTGGGAGCAGGGTGCCCGGGCGTGCAGGAGATGAGAGAGACGCGGTTGGTAGAAAACACAGAGATGAGAGACTGTGGAGGCCGGTGCTTCCGGCGGGCGGTGGCCTTTGCCCCGTAAGCCATGGCGCGTCCTGAGCAGCCTCACGAGTGAGCGCCTGGCTCCAGCCCTCCTGCCTCCATCGGGAGGCGCCTCTGGTTGGCAGAAGACAAAGCTTCGGCTTTTCAGTGATCCAAAAGGGGAGAATCCTGAGGACGTGAGAGGGGGTTAAAGGGAGAATTCTCTCCTTAGTTTGCAAAAGCTTTATCCTGCCTCTGGTGAAGCTTTGCTCAGTCACAATGGGGCCCTGGGAGTGACGGAAAAGAACATGGCTAATGGTCATAAGAACGTGGCCTTGCCTCTGGGTGCTGCTGTGGGGTGAGG
>CAUYRT010067068.1:0-11384 GCA_963574885.1 Lepilemur ruficaudatus | reverse complement strand
TGTAGAGTGCCGTGGCATCAGCCTAGCTCACAGCAACCTCAAACTCCTGGGCTCAAGCGATCCTTCTGCCCCAGCCTCCCGAGTAGCTGGGACTACAGGCTCAAATGTTTAAATCTTTGCTAACTATTATGCAAAAGCAGTTACATTTGGATGCTTCAGATCTTTATTAGCAAAGAGGAACATCTTTCCATGTAGCTATTGACCATTGTGTTTTTCTAAACGAAACTGCCTTTGTCTACATTTCTATGGAGTCATTCATATTTTTCTTATTGATTTAGAAGAAATCTTCATGTGCCGATACGGTTTTAATGATTGAACCACCAGAGTGAGACTTCTCTGTGGATTCCTTATATCAGATTTCCCCCGACTTGACTTCCCACCTGAATCACCTGCGTAGTTTAATAAAGGACACATTCCTGGACCCCATCCCAGAACTCCTGATCTAGTATGTCTGTAGTGGAGCCAGATATCTGCATGCCTTTTTTTTTTTTTAAAGCTTCCTGGGTGATTCTCATAATCAGAATCTCAGTAGTTGGCTTAAAGACAGCAGATTTACTACATCCGGGGTTCCCTCTGTGTAAGACAGGCTTCCATCTGCTATGGGCACATGAGAAGCGCCTGTAGTATCAGGTGTCTGGTATTTAGTCACACAATCAAAGAAGGCAAAGAGAACAGAGACTGAAGTCAGGGCCAGGTTGAGCACAGTTGACCCTGAATCACCAGTTGCTTGCTTAGGGTAAATTAGGGTGTGTTGCACCTTTTCTGTTTGGTTAGATAGTTTCCTCAAGGCACAGGCTCTGGCCCTGGTCCTCGGTAACATGTCAGTGACGCATTCTCCTTAGCTCAGTGGTGTGACCGTCTTCCCACCCCCACTCCGAGCCAAGTTCAGGTCTCCAAGATGAGGCCGAGTATTCTGGGGGCTGACAACAAAGCTCATTTCCCTAAACAAAGCAGGGAATCTTCTTTCTGATCCTATGTCATTGGGTTTGGCATCCATCCTGTGTGGGTGCAAGTTGCAAAAATGGGTTAAAGTCGGCTATTTGTAACTCAGAATTCACTTTCCCACAGAGACCTATTTTTTTTGGATGGAAGTTAGCTGCCAGCATAGTCAGTAAAAGTTCAGGTGAGTGAGTCCCAAGGCCCCACCTGAGCAGGGCAGTGGCCTCAGCTGAGCATGGGGGTGTCATGGGGGTGCCCCTCACCTGCCTCCACCACAGCGGGGCCTGGAGAAGGACAAGGGAGCCCCCATTATGGAAAACTCTTCATAAATATTGTTTATAAATCAGAAAACTTTAAATTTTACAAGTTGGGGGCTATTGCACAATCATTCTGCTTCACAGTCCAAGGAACACCAGGCAAGCTCAGCCTATTTTATGAAAAAGGGACAGGAAGAAGAATAGATCAAGTTTAAGATCATAAATAAAACTGCTTCATGGATTGTAAAATCCACTTTTTAAAAACTCTGGCATTAAAACAAATTTACAACTGGCCACAACCTGTAAACTCTGTTTCTTACTTTCCCTCAAAAGGGCTTGATTTAAACTCACTTTTTCCCAAACTTTTCCGAATGCCCAATTCTGGTACCACTCCAAATTACCAAGGCCTCCTCGGTCCCAAGGGCCCCTGTCCAGTTAGATCAGACAGTTTCCTAGAGCCGTGAGGTGCAGACTGGCTGTGAACAGCCCTCCACCCCCAAGTGCCCCGTGGTGACTTCCTGTGCTTGCCCCGACTGTGCCACTTGCACTGCGCTTCAGATTGTCCCCTTCGGAGGAGGTCAAGGTGATCACTGACTGTGTCATGCCTTTCCCATTTATTACACCATAACCTTTATTGTTTTAAGTCACTTTGGATTAGGAAAAGAAAAAAAAGCAGTCTTGCCTCTAAGGTGGTAACGGTGGAGACAGGAACAGAGATTCTTTACACCCAACACAGGGCACCCTGGTTGCGACTATGAGATCTCAATTATCTATCTAACCTCCTAGACTCAGACTGTGGGGACAGAGCTTTATTTATCCCTGTCCTCTCTTCCAACTTCCTTATCCCTTGTCCGTGCTTAAATTTTCTCCATTGCATGTTTCATCACGTAGCATGTTAAATATTCCATGCATTTGTTTGTGACTTTGTGAAGGCAGGCATTTGGGGTTTTATTCACCAGTGTATCACCAGCATGTAAAACTGTTACTGGCATTTTTTTAAATGCTTAATAAATACTTGCTGAATGAATGAAGGTTAAAAATATTGCTCAAGCTCTATCTATGTTTGTTTTACACTGTAAATGTTTCTGTAGATTTGCTTCTTTGTTTATGAATTTCCTTCTTCACCCTCTTTCCTTGCAGCCCACTCTTCCTTTCTGGGTTCAGTTTTATTCCTCCTGAAATACATACTTAGCAGTTCTTTAAGTGAGGTTATTGGTAGAAAATTATTTTAATCCTTGTTTGTCTGGAAATACATTTGTTTTTCTCTCATTCTTGAATGATATTTATATTGACATTGATATCTAGGATGTCAGGTATTTTTTTGTTGGTGTTTTTTGTTTTGTTTTTAGTTTGGTTTTTGTTTGTTTGTTTGTTGAGACAGATTCTCACTCTATCATCTGGGCTAGAGTGCAGTGGTGTCACACAGCTCACAGCAACCTCAAACTCCTGGGCTCAAGTGATCGCCCTGCCTCAGCCTCCCAAGTAGCTGGGACTACAGGAGTGTACCGACAGACCTGGATAGTTTTTATTTTTTGTAGAGACAGGTTCTTCCTATTGCCTAGGCTGGTCTTAAACTCCTGGCCTCAAGTGATCCTCCTGCCTCGGCCCCCCAAAGTGCTAGGATTACAGGCATGAGCCACCACACCTGGCCTCTAGGAGGTCAGTTATTTTTGAAATAAAATTCCAATATATTCTATCTTCTGTTCTTGCTATTAAGAATTGCAATCAATTTAATAGCATTTATTTTTCATATCATCTGTTTTTTATTGTGTTGTTACTTTTAAGATCTTTGTTTTGGGTATTCTATAGGTTCACTCTGATGAGTCTACATGTGGATTTATTTTTATTAATCTTGCTTGGGACTCACTGTACTTCATTAGTGTAAAGATGTGTACCAATTTAATTCCAAATAAATAATAAAAAATAAAGATGTGTAGCAAATCAATTCTAGAAAATTCTCAGCCATTTTCCTTCAATATTAATGTTTCCCCATTCTCTCTGTTCTCTAGTAGAACTTGTGTTAGATAAGATTAATTCCCACTATTTGCAGTAGCTGTATTCCATAAAGCATCCCAAACTCTGAATTAAGGAATACAGAAGCATTGCCCCTAGGAGAAATATAGGGTCAGGTCCCCACAAATCTCTGGTCACAACATCATCAGCTGATTAATACATAATCTTGTTCTATGTGTGCTTCTATTTTTGGGTGTAGTCATGCACTGCATAATGACATTTCAGTCAATGATGGACTGTGTATACAATGGTGGTCCCATGAAATTACAACAGAGCTGAAAATTTCCTATCGCCTAGTGACGCTGCCCTGAGGAATTAACCAAGAAGGAGTTGTTGGACCTGGAACAGGAACACATAGCTGAAGAAGAGACAAGAGGAAAGGAAACTGTAGGAGGAGAAAAAAAGGAAGAACTCCCAAGAAAATTCAGTGAAGGGTTTAGCAGGAGCTTTTGCAGATATCAACAAGCTCCTTAAAAATTTTGAAAACATAGACCCTAACACAGAAAGGTTTTCATTAATAGAGAAAAATGTTCATGGTGCATTATCTGCTTATAAACAACTCTATGATTGAAAAAAAAAAAAAAAAACAACCAAGCACACCACCATGGATATATTTTTTAAAACAGTGATATCTCCTCAAAAGAGCCTTAGGCAGGTCCTTCAGGAGGTATCCAGAAGGCATGTTATCACAGGGATAGCAGCTCCATGCCTGCTGTTGTCCCTGAAGACCTTCCAGTGGGACCAGATGTGGAGTGGAAGATGGTGATATTGATGATCCTGACCCTGTGTAGGCCTAGGCTAACGTGTGTGTTTGTGTCTTGTTTTTAACAAAAATGTTTTAAAAGTTTTAAAAAAAAGCTCTAACAATAGAAAAAAATAGAACAAGGATATAAAAATATTTTTGTATGACTATACAATGTGTTTTTGTTTTGTGTTGTTACAAAAAGCCAAAACGTTTTTAAAAGTTTATAAAGTAAAAAAGTTACAGTAAGTTCAGGTTTACATTATTGAAGAAAGAAAATTCTTTTTTATAAACTTAGCGTAGCCTAGGTGTTTTCGAGTCCACGGTCCGCAGAGTGATGCCCCAGGCCTTTGCGGTCCCTCACCCTCCGCACTGACACCCTGCAGCAGCGCCGCGCCCTGCAAGCTCCATTCATGGCAGTGCCCTGTTCAGGTGCACCACTTTTTAGCTTTTATGCCGTATTTTCACCAAACCTTTTCCATGTTTAGACAGGTTGAGATACACGAACACTTACCGCTGTGTCACAGTGGCCTACAGGATTCGGTGTGGTGACGTTGGTGACATGCCGCGCCCGTGTCTGTAGCCCAGGAGCAGCAGGCCACACCCCTGCCCAGGTGTGCAGCGGGCTGCACCATCTAGGTTTCAGTACCCTCCAGGACAGTCGCACAATGACAGAATCGCCTAACAACGCGTTTCTCAGAACTTCTCCCCATTGTTAATAGACACGTGGCTGTGATTTACTTAATATTACTGTGGGTTCTTTAACACTGAATTCCCAGGTCACGGCACTGCAGTTCGTGCACGAAGGAAACTCATCTAAACGTATTTTCACGTAAAGCGCATCACAGCCTCCCTTCCTGTAGGAACACTAGGCTGCATTTCAGCGCTGTGCTTGGGGGCCATTTCAACAACAAAACTGTCAACCACAGGCACAAAAATGTGGAAAACAGGGCACTAACCAGACCGCGAGGGGGACGCGTCTTTGCAGTGGGAGGGCTGAAACAGGCGGGCGGCACATTGCCTCGTGCTGGAAGCTGCACGTCGGGCAACTCACAATTTTCACTGCTCTGTACACGCCTGCAAATGACCAAGCGTGTGCTGCAAGGATTGATTTGGGGTGGCAAAGAAATTTCAGCGAGTAGGCGAGTTAGCAAATGCGGAACCTGCAGATCACGGATGACTGTGGCTGTTTGTTTCTGCCTCTGGAGAGTCTCCCTGCTTGCTGGCAAACTTCACCGGGCGTTTCAGAGAACAATGTTACATTTTGATCATCATGTCTGCCTAACCATCTAGCAGAAAAATTTCCAAGTAATCTAATCCAGCGCATTGCCCGAAAAAATATTTCCTTGTTGTCACACGTGAGAAACGAACAAATAAATTGGTAGTTTCCGGGTCAGGGCTGTCTTGGCTTCACTGCGCATATTTCTTTTTTCTTTTTTTCCAAAATCACTTCTTTTTTCTTTTTTTTAATTGACAGATAATAACTATACATATTCATAGGGTACGTAATGATGTTTCGATACATATAATGTAGAGTGATCAAGTCACGGTAATTAGCACATCCATCATTCCACACATTTCTCATGTCTTTGTGTTGGGAACATACAAAGAGACAGCGAGACGGGAGGAATACCGCTAGTGTCCCACGGCACTACAGGATGGCTGTAGTTAACAGTAACATACCACATAGTTTCAAACAGCTAGAAGGAAGATATGGAACGCCCTGTGCATTTCTTTCTTCCTTTCTTTACATTTTTTTTAGAGGCAGGGTCTTGCGGTGTAGCCCAGGCTGGAGTACAGTGGGACGATCACAGCTCACTGCAGCCTGGAACTCCTGAGCTCAAGCTATCCTGCCTCAGCCTACCAAGTAGCTGGGACTGCAGGCATGTGTCACCACACCTGGCCAGTTTTTTTATATTTTGTAGAGACAGGATCTCCCTATGTTGCCCAGGCTGGTCTTGAACTCCTGACCTCAAGTGATTCTCCCCATCTTGGCCTCCTAGAGCACTGGGATTACAGGCTACTGCATGCACCCAGCATATATTGCTTAACAAGAAGCACAGGAAAGTGTCTTGCAAGTCAAGTGGGCCCAGCAGTAAAATAATTAGAGTCTGGTCACCCACCCCTAGCTTGCATCCATTCCCTCAATCAAGCAAGACTTTCAACAAACATTTGTTGAGCACTTACTATATGTCAGGCACTGAGCTAGACAGTAGGAAAACAATGGTGAAAAGAATGCTCTGCAACATCTGTTCACTCTGGCACTCTCCCAAAGCCCAGGCTCATCCGCTGGTTGCTTTTTGTTTTTGTTTTTGTTCTTGAGACAGAGTCTCACTCTGTTGCCTGGGCTACAGTGCCATGGCATCAGCCTAGCTCACAGCAACCTCAAACTCCTGGGCTCAAGCGATCCTTCTGCCTCAGCCTCCCAAGTAGCTGGGACTACAGGCATGTGCCACCATGCCTGGCTAATTTCTTTCTATTTTTTTTAGTAGAGACGGGGTCTCACTCTTGCTCAGGCTGGTCTCAAACTCCTGAGCTCAAATGATCCGCCCGCCTCGGCCTCCCAGAGTGCTAGAATTACCGGCATGAGCCACCGCACCCAGCCTCATCCACTGGTTGTTATGGATCTTCTGTATCTGTACTCATCTCCTTTATTTAAACAAACAAACAAACAAACAAACAAACTGTCAAATCTTGATTTTGCTTCCAGGCAGCTTGAACCAGAAGGTGACTACCTGGCTTGGGTACCACTGGGTCTCCCAGCTTTTCTTCCTGCTCATTCCGGTCACGAATAGCCTCTTGGCCCTGTGAAGAGATTTGGATTTCACATGGGCCTAAGTTTTGTAACAGGATCTGTTGCAGGGGAGAGTGATGAGGCCATGAAGGAGGCAGGTGGGGCGTGGGTAAGAGGAAGGTGACTTTGTGACCACGTGAATTATGGAGCCTTCATTAAAAGGTGAAAATATTAGGAGAATGCCATGGTTTGGATATGGTTTGTTAGATCCCACCAAAACTCATTTGATATTTGAGCTCCAGTGTGGAAGATGTTAGAGGCGGGGCCTAGCGGGAGGCATTTGGGTCACAGGGGCAGATCCCTCATGGTGCCGTTCTCGCCATAGTGAGTGAATTCTCCCTCTGGGGGACAGGATTAGTTCTTGCAGGAAGGGATCAGTTAGTTATCTCAAGAGTGGGTAGTGACAAAGCCAGGACGCCACTCAGGTTTTCTGTCTTCACACGTCTGCTTCCCCTTTGATCTTCTTCACCACGTTATGACGCAGGTAAAAGCCCTCTCCAGAAGCTAGAGCCACGCCCTTGAACTTCCCGGCCTGCAGAAATGTGAGCTAACTCAACCTCTCTTCTTTATAAATTACCCGGTCTCGGGACACAAAACAGACTAAAATAGAGAATATTTAGCAAGGAGGGCAAGGAGTCCAATTTGGGGCAGAATGAGTGTGAAGTACCAGAGGGACATTTGACTGGACATTTAGTAGTCAGTGAGCAATTTGGGCCTGGAGTTCTCCAGGAAGGTTCCAGGTGAGCCACTGAGGTTTGAAAATTGTAGGGGAATAGATGGCGGTTGGGGTCATGGAAGTAGACAAGAAATATCTGCACGTTAAGGGACAGAAAGACAAGGAAGAGCCTGCGGAGAATTCCAGGGAGGAGCAGCCCACACATGGGAGGAAAACAGGACAGCCATGGCCTGGGAGCTGGGAGAGGGATGTTCTGTGGAAGAGTCAAACAAACAAAAACAGAATTTAAAACTCTGCATTGCATTTAATGAGTGGAGGGTACCGGGGACCTTGGGCAGGACAATTGTGGAGGACACCAGAGTCGCTGGAATACTGCAGGTTGCTGAGCAGGTCGGGGCAGAGTAAAAGGCGAAGGGCAGCGGATGTGGCCATTTATCTGAGCAGAGAGTAACAGGGAGGGAGGAAGGGGAGAGACGGAGCTGCGGGCAGAGGAGTGGGATCGGAGGATTATTTTCCCACAATCCTGCAGAGCATCTCTCTAGGACAGGGCGGAGTTTCTTATCCGCCATGCCCTGGGGGTGCACTGACCCCACTCTCACGCCAAGCAAGGATGATGAAAAGGAGTCTTTGACAAAACAGAGAAAACCACAGGCTCGATGAATAAAATTGCACTATGAATATTAAGGAAAGAAACCTTGGTTTGCCATGTAGCTGTTTCATTTTGGGGCCAGGCCACAAGGGGCATTTTCCTCTGGCCCCTTTCTTTACCCTGGTGACCTAGCGGCCCCAAAGCCGCCTCCATCCCAATCAGAAAACCAGGCCCAGATTGGGAGGCGGCACGACCCGGTGGGCTGGGCAGGTGTTTCGAGATGTGGCATTTCCTACGAATGCTACCTGAGGATGAGGTGCTTATGGACTGGCAGGAGAGGGAGAAGGTGGCAGTGCCATGGCAGGAGGACCACTCCACACCTCAGGCTCTGAGGTGGCGAGGGAAGAGGGCCAGAGCCAGGCCGGAGGACGCTGTCCCCTGAGGCGGGAGGGGAGGCGGAGCAGCCAGTTCACCCGGGGAGCCAGGGACAGGATGCTGTGTGCAGATGGGCTCCATTTTCTTTACGAGTAAGAGGCAAGGCCCTTCTGTGAAGGAGACAGAATGACATTTAAGAAATGCGAGGAAGTCTGGAAACATGGCGAGGAAGGTGTGACAGAAATGAGTAGGGACAGGAAGAGCAGGCCCCTGGGAACCTGGCCAGGCGCTGTCCCATTTTGCTTTGGGTCCTTTCTCTGGCAGTGCGTGGTGTCAGGACGGGTCTGGTCCCCAGGCAGGGCAGGTGCAGGACAGATCGGAGGTGAAGGACTGCGTGGGGAGCAGGGAGGAGGGAGGATGGAGGAGGAAGGGGAGGAAGAAGAGGAGCCGCAACACAGGTGAGAATGCGAACAGGAAGAGTGCAGTCAAAGCCCAGAGGCGGCGGCGGAGCCTACAACATCCCCCCCTCAAGCCCATTCCCTAAAACACTCCGGTGATACAAGTTCTGGGAGTTTTCAGTTTAGTGTCTGGGCAATCCATGTCATTGTTTCAATTACAACTTTGTGGTGATCTTCTGAAATTTGGGATCCACGGTTTGTCTTTCAGCGTCCTCACAGACTGAGCATTCAGCTATTTCCTGTAAAATTTCACTCCTCTGTTGATTTCTTCTTTGGAGACAGGACGGTCAATTCTGCTTCACTTGCCTTAGGGACAATAATGATCAGTTGTGAACCAGCCCTGGAGTTTAAAAGGTCAGTGACGGATTCTGGGATTCTGGGGCATCGGGGTGAGATGACCCAGGGGCCCTAAACTTCTAACCCTCTTCCGGGCAATCCAGCATGTCCATGTCCAACCTGCGGTGGGCAGAGTTAGAGACTGTGGGTGGGGGGTTGCCAGGAAGGGCAAAGCCAATACTATCAAAATTCCAGAGTGGGATTTTTAATTTACATATGTCTACTATCTCGGTCTGTTCTGGCTGCTAAAACAGAATATCATACACTGAGCAGCTTATCAACAAATGAAATTTATGAAATGAAATTCTCACAGTTCTGGAGGCTGGGAAGTCCAAGATCAAGGCACCAGAAGACTTGTGTCTGGTGAGGGCTGTCTCCTGGTTCCCAGATGGCACCTTTTTGCTGTGTCCTCACATGCTGGAAGGGATGGGAGTCCCTTTTATAAGGGAAGTAACCTATTCATGAGGGCTTCACTCTTATAACTTAATCACCCCCCAAAGGCCCCGCCTCCTGCCATCACCCTGGGGGTTAAGATTTCAACATGTGACTTTTGTGGGCACACAAAACACTCAGTCTGTAATACCTACCTGTCCTTCCCCCAAGAGGCTAATGTCCCTACCCATCTATCACCCACCTTCCAGGTGAAGACACAGCTCTAATCCCAACACTTTCCATTTACAAGTGAGTACAGATTCAGAATGACAAGGTGACTTCCCCAAGTCATAGGACCAGCCAGTAGGAAAGCAGCACTGGGAACCAGGCCTCTGGCCATCTCTATGATCCCACGATTCCGTACAACCAACAGTGAAAACCCTCTCATTTCTACCCAGCAGTGTGTGAGGGGTAGGGGCAGAAAAGAGATGATAAGCACTTGGATTTGTACCCATCTTATTCCAAACTCAGAACACACTGGAAGCAGCGTGATTAAGGCTCCTCCTCCCGCTTCACTGGCTCTCCAGCTGCAGGGGCACCCACTGGCCCGTCTGTCCATCGGGCCTTGTGTTCTGCCTCCTACAGCAAAGTAGCCCCGTGTGCACCTCTCCCTGCACAGACGCACCTAGTTCCATGGAGTCCTTCCCATTTCAAGAAGTTGTGAACAGCCAGGAGCTTCAGGGAGCTGGAACAGGACTGCTACCCATGGGAAGGAACTGGGGGTCATGGAGGCCGGGCCCAGGTTGGAGCCAGCCACGTCCTTCTGTAATTCGGAGGCCTGGAACTAGTGTAGCACTGGGGGCTCCATAAGCTTCTGGAACTTAAGAAGCATCTCTGATCTGGGCACTCTGTGGCTCGATGCCTCCTGATCTGCTCTTTAGATATGGGGTTGTTCACGAGGTGAGCATCTGCTGAAAACAGAGGGAAAGACTTACTCATTCTCCTTGATCTGTCTTCAAGGGCAGTGACTCTGCACCTACGGAATGAGAGCCCAGCTCTCATGCACAGCATGCCACAATCTGGCCCCGGCTCACCCGCTCTCCTCCCCGCGCCCCCTTCTCTCTCCCGTCCCCCACCACTCTCTTTTCTAAGCTTTATTTTGAGGCTTCACGCATGCACTGCAGTCCTTGCCTTGAATGTTTGCTCAGATGCCTGATACAGATCAAACACACAATAGACTTTTGTTGAGCAAATAATTTTCAGAATGAATGAATGAATGAATGGCATGATCCTGTCTGCCTAGAAGCTCTTCCTCCTTGTCTTCATAGATTTAAAATCCTCACTCTTGGCTGGGTGCGGTGGCTCACGCCTGTAATCCTAGCACTCTGGGAGGCCGAGGTGGGCAGATTGTTTGAGCTCAGGAGTTCAAGACCAGCCTGAGCAAGAGCGAGACCCGTCTCTACTAAGAGAATAGAAAGAAATTAGCTGGACAACTAAAAATATATAGAAAAAATTAGCCGGGCGTGGTTGTGCATGCCTGTAATCCTAGCACTCCGGGAGGCCAAGGCGGGAGGATTGGACAAGGCCAGGAGTTTGAAACCAGCCTGAGCAAGAGTGAGACCCCGTCTCTACTAAAAAACAGAAAGAAATTAATTGGCCAACTAAAAATATGTAGAAAAAATTAGCTGGGCGTGGTGGCGCATACTTGTAGTCCCAGCTACTCGGGAGGCTGAGGCAGAAGGATTGCTTGAGCCCAGGAGTTTGAGGTTGCTGTGAGCCAGGCTGATGCCACGGCACTCTAGCCCGGGCAACAGAGTGAGACTGTCTCAAATA